>CAEGAF010168415.1:0-10650 GCA_903067075.1 Micropoecilia bifurca | reverse complement strand
TTATATATGACATTTCTTGTATAAAATACACACTGTCTCCGATTTGGCGTTGTCTCTGTGTGTGTATATGTGTGTGTGTGTGTGTGTGTGTGTGTGTGTGTGTGTGTGTGTGTGTGTGTGTGTGTGTGTGTCGGTGAGGCAGCCTTGAAAAGGTTAACATCTATCATCTGCCTGTCTATTCTGGCCTCAACAAATGAAGAGATTAATAAGTGAAGAACTAAAAAGCATGCAAATGTCCAAACTGTAACTCAGAGTTCCTCCGTCACGCAGCAAATCGTGATAATCGAAACCAGAATGTCGACGTTACATTGACGAGTTAGAGCAGGTTATTTCTGTCTCTCACTCCCCTGTGATATTTCTGACCAGATTCGACTCTCGCTGCCACCTCCTCACTCGCACTCGATATTCAATCTTCCTCCATCACATCTCACTCACTCCTCTTCCTCCTCCTCCTCCTTCTCGGTAAATCCTTCCCGCACTTTGTCTGATCACCAGAGGTTTCGTGGCCAAACGTCCCAGATTTTCCTTTTTAGCTAAATTTAACCCCGATTTTCAGCAGCGAATCCTCCAGGTATTAGACGGAGCCTCTCCTCGCTTCATTGACAGCGAGTAAAATGTAGTTTAAATGTAGTTGCAAAACAGTTGGCGTTTCTAACAGAAAGTGGTCATAATAAAATGCACAACTGCACAGGAAGAACTTTTTTCTGGCTTTTTTTGAAACAGCTTTCAAATCTGATTTTAAAAAAATGTTTTTTTTTTCAGATTTAGCTCAATGAAAAAAGTAACTCATTGATTCCTCTTAAATATTACAAACACATTTTTGACAAGTTAACGTATTTTGCTACATGTTGGATAATATTGAATCAGTGCTAGACATCTATTTGCAGGAACACCATGATATTCCATATATTAGAGCCATCCTTGTTTTAATTGGAGTGCAGCAATAAATCATAAATTCTAGCTGTGTGTGTGTGCAGTTGGGCTAACCCAGCAGCCTCCCGCCTGGCTGTCTCAGAGCTACAAACCGAGACAAACTCCACTCACACGTGGAGAGAGGCTGTTTCCAGGTCATCTACTCCTCAGACGTCCCCTCGCCTGTCCATGAAGGACCTCACTGTTCCACTGCCCTTTCTATCACTGTGGATTCCCCCCCCCCCCTCTCCTTTCTTCTTCTCCATGCCATGTCCTTCAGTTGTTCCTTTACATGTAGATCAAGTGCGCCTCTCTGCTGGAGCGTAAGCCCGGCTTCTCCTACCGGCCCTTAGAAATATCCGAACGAGCTCGGGGGAAATGAATTGACTTGATTGGGTCCCATCTCGAATCCACTTTCCTCGCTCCCTCTCTCACGCGCACAGATTGAACCTCGCTCACACATGTGCACACGGACGCTTGGACCCTGCTGTCTTCGACATTTGCTTTAATTATTGGCCTATTGTGTTAGCTGTAAGGAGAGAGAGGAAAAAAATTAAATTGGAGACGATGAAATTTTTCGCCTGATTTGCAGAAACAATATAAAAAGCACTGCTGACTCGTGAATCAAAAGGTTTAAGCTGAGGAACATGTGTACTTCCTGCAATCTGGGAGCCAAAACGCAAACTTTAGAGGGGTCGTTCTTTTTCATATTGAAGATTTGACTTGGATATTTTTTGAGTCCCTACAGAGGCACAGTCTGTTTTTTTTTTCCCCATTTGGTTTAAATCCCTGCCAGGCTAATAGCTGGCTGCCCTGCTGTGCTGACTGGCTTCGCACATTATTATGCACATCCAGTCCCCCATCCTCGCTCTGATACGTCAGCAAATATCACTGTCATTGCTATTCGGCTCTGGGCCTCTGCTTCTCTCTCGTTGACTGCTGCTGTTGCCTTGCCTCCCTGCACAAAAACACGACACGATCCAGGTCACCGGCACTCGACATGCGCGCCTCCTTACAGGTTCACGGGAAACACATTGTTTAGCTAAAAGGAGCTGAGTTAAAGCTACTGATCAGGTAGATCAAACTCCATTTAGATAACATTTATCCCTTATACGACAGTATTTCAAGATCACATATTCTGTTTTGTTTTGCTTTTATTTTTTTGCTCTAAATTCTTACATAATCAAAACAAGATCTGAAACAATAATCCACACTTGCCTAATGTGACGACACACAAAGTATGTGGTATGATTATTTTGAACTGTAAAATTTTCTTGTTCTTAAAGAACCAATATTATATTATATTATATTATTACTATTATATTATAGGGGTGGGTATTTACTGTATCGTTTATCATGTATTGTGATAAATTTCTTTCTATGATGGGAATTCTGCTTTTATTATCACAATAAATAACAAAAGTAATGACACTTAACCGGCCGCCCCACCAAAAAAAAAAAAAAAAACTATCAATATTGTCAGGATGGTTAGTTTTACTATTTTCTCCACTGTTTGATCAATGAAGACATCAATATATATTAATTAATTTGAAGACCTTGTTAAATAGTTAATGTCGGTCTTCTTGTGACACCAATCAAACTGTGTTTTATGATTTGTGCCATAAAGACGTCTGTTGCAAATTTTTTTAAGGACAATATCTAGGTTTGAGGCGCTATGATTTCCATGTCATGCTGTCACTGCCATACATTTAACATGAAGAAGTACTAAGTCACAATATTATCACAAAATACTGTGGTGAAACTTTTAAGTTGATATTATTTTGCACCGTATCGTATTATATTATGTTATCTAACAATGCTTGTCCATGCAGCTTTGTGATTGGCCGAGAGCGCCCAGGTCAGCAGAGTGAGGTGGCCACGCTCATCCAGCAGACCCTGGAGCAGGAGAGGAGGCAGCGAGAGCTCCTGGAGCAGCAGTACGCCCAGTACGACGCTGACGATGACGAGGTAATTACACATATCCTTACTTCCCCCGGATTGGTGCAACGTTGGCATCACACGCGCACACGAGACTGGGAATCCTAGCTTGGGCCCTGAAAGGCCATTTATTTTAAGTTCACACGCTCCCAACAATTCATGCAAGTGACAGTGTAATGAAAAATGAGGCTTCTGGTTGTCACTTAATGCTAATCAGCTTCGTTCCCGTGACAGCTGGCTTGAAGTATCAGCTTATTAGCTCTATAAAACTGACTGACAGTGTAGGCTTTTTGATGCTAGCATTGAAAAACATGCTCTCTCACCGCCGTGCAGACTAAGAGGATGCTCTGAGAGCTGCATCACTCAGCATTTCCCTCTGGTTCTGATGCGTAGTCACAGCACATTTTAATCCTCCAGACACTGAGCTCCTGGCGTCGCAACTCGTGTTATCTTTGGTTTTGAGCTAAATAGGCACAGTTGCACTTTGCATCTGCATGAAATAGATCACTGGAAGAAGCAAAGATCAGTGCAAATGTAAAATGCATGCTGTGGGAAAGGCTGTCGTCTGGTCGTGTCTCTGCGTAGTGTTTTATCCATGCAGTGTGAAATCTTTCATTCCCCGGCGATCGTTGCGTATAAAATGGTTTTGCTTTAAGAATCTCCTTTTCAGGCTGTTGATGCTGAATCTAGCACTTATGTAGTTATAGCAAGACATAAGTACGACACTGTCAAGTGTCATTAAAGCTTCTACAGCTCACCAAGCTGTGCAGAGTCAGACTTTTGCACCTAGAATATCTCTCTTTGCGTGTATTTCCCCCTCTCGATACTTCATGATGTTGGCGCGCAATGGCTTTTAATAAAACAAGTTCAGAGTTTTATTCAAGATTTCAATCATTCCTGGCATGAAAATATACAAATGTATTTGTGGCAAACCTTCTTCATCTTAAAATGATGAACTTCATTTTGTTTTATTGGAATTTTATGTGATACAAAATAAAACTACAAACAGTACATTATGTATTAATGATGGCTTTCGGCTAAGGAATAACTTAACCTCTTAACTATCATCCCCAAATAAGTCGATTGATTGAAAAGGGAACTGGTGACAATTGAGAGGTTTTGAAAAGATTAGAATAAATTGTATTTTTTAAGGTATACTTAAGTCACATTTACTTAAAGAAAAGCAATGAAAGTCAGAACCAGTTGAGAAACTCCTTCTTCACTTAAAGTATCAGTGTCCAGAGTATAATTCCATTATTAGTATATGGGAATGTAATGTAGGACGATGGCCCTGTAGCCACAAACCAATCAGACTGAGCTCTGTTTATATGAATACATGGGATAGGTGCAGGAAAAGAGACGAGGAGACAATGTAGGCCAAGATAATGAGACCAGAGACCATGAATCGTGCCTGTACATGAGAAGAAAAATCAGAAGGAAAATTTAGCCAACTGTGCACTACAGAGTGTACTGTCAAAATTTTTTAAGATCTAGAGCCAAAAACTGAATCGACCCCTTCATTTAGGTTTAATACACAACAGTCAGTGCCAATGTTCATTAAGCTACAGGGTGTTTTGAGAGGGACACGAAGAAACACAGTAATGCTCACATAAATGTCAAATCCGGAGACGCACTTTAGAGATTTGAAAATATAACCCCTCCAGAAGTCACTCATTTTGCCTTTTTACTTTCTTTGCACTTAATGTGATATAAAAATTTGACATCCATACATGTTAAGAATAACATATGATCACTGCTGACTCGTGAAATGTTATTTCATGATTCTTTCACTTTATTCTTCAAGCTTCTTTTTTTACACCAAAGCACATTGCTCAACCGTTATGTAACAGGCAGCAGTGGCATGGCCAGCAAAGCTTGTGTGAAATGGAAACAGAGCTGAGTGTGGATTTAAGAAAAAGCTTTTACCTCAATAAAAATAAATAAATAAATAAAAACACTGATTACATCACTGTAATGTGATGTGCTGCCCTGTGGAGTTCAAAGAAAGAGAAAGAAAGGCTACAGCCAGCAGCTAGCTACAGAAGCTACCTAGCTAGATGCTGTAGCTAGCTTGCTACAAACTATATCTGCAGCAGATTGCAATTTGTAGATAATGGCAGGTTTAACCTGCAACCTGAATTCAATTTATGGTTATTTATAGACAAGAACCATCCATAGCAATGTTCCTTCTTTTAGCTATCAAGTCAAGTCACAACATAGGTCACATTGTTTAGCTTTAACTATTCCAGTGATTTGCTTAATGTGGTAGCGTATTGTACCAATATTTTAGGTCAACATTGCTTTAGACTTCCTTTGACAGTTCCTAATATAAAAAAAACCCCTAATAATTTCTATTTAGCTTTATATAAAATTTTTCCATCTTTTATTCATAACAAGGGTCATGAATAAATATAATGAATTGGCAAAACTCAGCATCGTAAGTTGCACTTTTCACAAATTTATTTTATGGGACGGAAATCAAAACAGGCTCTTTGACCTCTTAAGGTTGTCACTGTTTTAGACTAAACTTGCAAACCAGGATGCTCTTCAACATTTTTTTTTTCCTTAAAGCTCAATCAATTTTCTGTCAAAAGGCCCAAAAGAGAATTGGTATTTATCCTATTTATGTTTATTGTGTGTAAACTATTTGACTGTTTTGCTTTGTTTTTTTTTTTCATTTCTCTTAAAGCAGACGGGCGAATATGCCACCGATGACGAGGAAACGGGAACGACGGCGGGTGGCGAGAAGAGCATAGAGGTGTTTGATCTGCCCGAAACGGAAGACATCTTGTCTCCTTCGGAATTGGATGCTAGTAAGCTGTACCAGAAGTTCAGAGAGGTAAACTCGCTTTATACAGATAAATAAACATTTCTGAAGGCGGTTTGAAGGAGTGACGGGAAACGGTCAATTTTAATTCTTGTTATAAGATTAAATTAAATCAAGCAATAAAAGTTAATAACACACAGTGTTATCCAGCACCTCTTTTTTTTCTCTTTTTACTCAGCAGTGTTGTTGCTCTTGCCAAAAGAGGCGATCCGCTTACCTCCTCAAATTACCAAGTGGTTCGTGTTTGATTATAGGTGCGAACACAGTGATGGCTACTAATGATCTCCCAGGAAAAGAACGACGTTGCTCCTCTGCAAACTTCCTATCCGAGATCCAAAGACACTCTGGCCGAGTCTTTAGTGCTACCTCTGAAATTTAAGCTCAACGGGGAAAGTATGGCGATAAAACGGAACATTAATTTATTGTCAGGTAGCGCGGTCGCACTCTTTAGGCTGCTGAGAGGCTGGTAATATTGATTGATCACTGCACTGCTGTGGCACATTTTCCCCTTTTGTAAAGTTCCACTGAGGTTATATAACACGTTTAACAAATGGCTCCAGCTGCACAGCAGGCGCCGCTGAGGAGACCAAGAGGAAATAAAATAAAAACCTGCTCTCAGGATTTTTCCGCTTGTTCTTTTGCCTCCCTTCACTGTATATTTGCCCAACTCCTGCAGTGCGTTGGTAATTACTTTAATCTTTTTTTTTTCTGCTGAGCTTAAACTGCAACGTTTTTATTGCAGTCCCATACTTTATTTACAAATGCTCCATCGTTACTCCCAATTCTGCTTTCACCCAAAAATGCAACTCTGTGCCCATCCAGTGTGTTAAACATTTATATTTTAACATCTCCCCAGTGGCTTTCTTTTTTCCGCCCCCCCTGTTCTTTCCTCTGGGAGGAAACGTCAAAGCAGGAGCTGGAAGGACAGGGTCGGCCGCCTCTGCCACTCAGACCGGATCGACAGCAGAGAGCCTGCGCAGCCATGCATTTGATTATCTGACCGCCATCTCTCTCCTCTCTGGACGTTTCTCACTTTTGCCCTGCTTGGACTCTCTGCAGCTCCAGATCAAGCACACGGTGACAGAGGCCGAGATCCAGAAGCTCAAAAACAAGGTGAGAGACCGAAACGTCTGTGGGTTTTGTGGCATAAGACGCTGAGGTTTGTCAAAGTTTGTTTTTTTTTAGTTTTTTTTTTTAGATGTGTGAGAAACACACGAATGCAGTTTATTGTGCTGGTCTTTCTCATTCCTCTTAGTTTTTTGTTCATTATCTCTTTTACTTGTTGCTCCCTTTAGCAAAACTGTGGACACACAACACAGTTATTTGGGATTCTCTTCTCTCCCTAAATGCCGAAGCTTACTGTTATTTCTGCTTTCGCTGCTCATCCGAAGGCTTCAGCCCATGCATGTATGCAAATTAATTTCAGTAATTCTTGAATTAATGAGTTGGCAGCTGAAGTGATCGAATAAAGTGGTGTCTGAAAAGCCTATTAAAGTGTAATGATGCTCCATTTTTACCATTAAAAGGAAAGTGGTGCTACTCGAGCTTTCAGGTCAGATTTTCTTCCAACTTTGTCTCGCCTCTCGTAACATTCTGCAGATTTTGAATGGCATTTTCCATCACTTTCAGAGGTTTTCCCCTTTCAGCTGCTTTCTCCGCTTAAACACATCTGTCTTTACTGTGGCAGGGAGACTGTTTTGGGTAAATAATGTAAGTAATGCCGTTTTTGTCCGCCAACAGTTGGCGTCCGTTGAGAAGGAGAAACAGCGCTGGGAGAAGGAGAAGAGCCAGTTGAAGGCCAGCATTGAGGAGAACAAGGAGAGGATGCTGAAGCTGGAGAGCTACTGGATCGAGGCGCAGACGCTCTGCCACACCGTCAACGAGCATCTGAAGGAGGCCCAGGCTCAGTACCAGGCTCTGGAGAAGAAATACAACAAGGCTAAGAAACTCATTAAGGACTTCCAGCAGAAGTGAGTGAGCGAGCGCGGAGGAAGCCGTTAAAATATTGAAATCTTTTGAAGTGTTTACATTGTGGAAAGAAACAAAAGTAGCTTAATGGGATGTCGTTTCATCCCTTTTAAAACAGTCGAAAGGCGCAGATTTGCGACTTCGCCTTATTCATTCGTCGTCTTTTAAGAAGCTTAACCTTCGGTGAATTTTGAAATGCGATTGGTCTTGGTGAGCTCAGATGCCACAAAGTGCTAAAAAGCGTTGCGTTAGTTGATGTTTTGTGGAGCAAGGAGAAATTAAATCCTGACTCAACAGTCAAGCGTTTCCAAGGACGTTGTTGTTTGTGCTCGGTTATCGGTAACTCTCTTAAAAAATTTTAAAAAATGAAATTGTAGTCTGAAAACATGTGGGTTTTTGAAATGGGAAATGTGAAGAATCCAGAAGATGGAAAGACGCGTCTAAGTCTAAGTACACAGTAAGTTTTAAATGAGCACCTCCAGACTTTAAAGCTGCACGGCGAATTCCTAGTGGCATCCCGGTTTCTGCTGTACGAACCGGGGCCTGCAGCCTAGTGCACTCAGACCTTCCTGCGCTTCTGCTCCGTAATTCTTTCGGTCAGCCCCATCAGAACCTCTACTGCTCAGAGCCACTCTGATGGACTCTAATTGGCTCTGGCCCCTGCAGGCCAAATGGAAGCAAATTGATGAAACAAAAGCCTCTGTGCTCGTCTGTGGCGGAAGAAAGCGCCGCGCGGCGGAGGCGCACAGTTGTCAGAGCAACGGCAAAGCAAACAAGAGGGGGGGAGAAGGACGCCGTTCGTTCCTTCGAGAGGCGCACCTCGTTTGTTTGTTGTGTGCGATTGTAAAATACCTTGCTGTATTGCTTGTTGCCGTGACAGCATAACTTGTGTAAAAAAAAAAAACAGCTCCTGTTTTCACCTGTTAATACACAGCTACTGGGCGTTCTGCCCATTTGCTTCTTGTACTTCCAGAGAGGTGGAGTTCATCCAGAAGGAGGATGCGGAGAGGAGGCGGCTGGAGGAAGCTGAGAAAGCTCACCTGGCTGAGATCCAGGGACTGCAAGTCAGGGTAACAGGGCTGCCTTCATCTCTGTCGAAGAAAATGTCTTTATTTTGATAGAACAAAGCTGTGCGGCATGGAAGTTTGTGTGCTTAAGTAACTAGCAAGCGATGAGTCTTGTTACTGTGCGGCTGTTGAAAACATTTAATGTGAAACTGATAGAAGGTTCTGTATCAATATGTCTGGTCAGGTTGTGATGATATCACAATAATAAATACATGACCACTCCAGCTATTCATATTATGTGTGTGTTGTTTCCTCTTTTCCTGCCCTTGTTTTCCATCTCTTTTATTTTCTCCACTGCTGAATGGACAGTCACCCCGAATGCCCCCTGTCATTACTCTGCACACTGAATCCACGTCCCTACTGTCCTGCTGCGGCGCATTGTAAATAATGAATATTGAGGATTAGGCTGGGAACAAAAACTGTTAATCTGTTCAGTGTTTCTAAGCAGTCTGGGGGGAAAAAAAGAAGAAAAAACAAAAGTCTGGAATTTATTTAAATTCTTGTGGAAAAATCTTTGCTTTTCCAGACTATTTTTACTCACACATTTTCTAAAAGTTCACTCCATCCATTCATGTCTGTAGATCCGTCCATAAAACCATTTTTTTCCTGTTTGTTTTGCCCGTTTGTCTGTTTTTTTTCTTCTATTTTATCTGTCTGTTCATCCTCCCTTCTTCTATTGTTTTACAGAGATATAGCCAGAGTGATCTTTTTAATGAGTTCTTGTAAATCTGACTAAAAACAGGAGAACAGGTGAACTGCAGGTCTTGTAATGTGGAAATCTGAAAGACAAATGAATTTTAAGATAAAGCGCGAGCTCAGCATTTCCTCTCTGCAACCGATTTCAAACCAGTGAAAACCCGAGCAACGTTCATTTCGGAGCTCTGAGGACGCCGTTTTGACCGTTAAATGCCCGAAGATCATTAACATTGATTGGTGCCTCTCTCCCACAGATTGCAGCTTTGGAGTCCGAGTTAATGCAGCTGATGAAGCAGAATGGCATCCAGGTCAACAACAACAACAGCAACAGCTCTGAGAGGCTCAGCGCTCAGCAGCACAGCCCGAGCAGAGCTGCAGCTAAACCTACAGGTATTTTTGGGTGGGCATTGCTTTCCAATATATTTTACTGCTCCCCCCCCCCCCCCCCCCCTCCCTCCTCTGTGCACCACTTCTGTCTTTGAGTGCACAATGACTACTCTTGATGCTACTCTTGATGAACTTAGCAGTTCAAAGCTACTCCAGTGTTGTCAGAACAGCATTCTGCTGTGAAGGAGCGAGACTTTTTTTGCGGTTTTTGTCAGTAGTCAACGTGAGTTTAGCTAGGTAAAAAAAAGAGAAAGATATACTGATGAGTCATCCAGGAGATGCATAGTTTTATCAGTTGTTTGTTAGGATGTGTGTGTGTGTTTGATTTGACAAATTCAGCTACGGGGTTCAGTAAACCTGCCTTTTTTTTTTACCCCAACTTATTATGTTCTTATGTTAGCTAAAGCATTTGGCTAACGTGTTTAATTCTGTATTTTGATGTAATTCTGTTCACTATATGCCTGTCTGAACACCAGGTTTGTGTAGTGTAAAAAAATAATATATAAAAAGATTACTATTGTCTAACTTTTTCCACCTTTAGATCAAAGTAAGTAAGTAAGTAAGTAAGTAAAAAACTTTATTAATCCCATAGGGAAATTAAGATTGTCTGCTGCTCACACACACATTAAATCACATACACACAGCATTAAGAAAAATCATACAGTATACACACATTAAAAGGAATCTAGTAAAAGGAGCTTAAATACAATAAAATAAGTACATTAAAAAACTGCATCATTTCCTTCTCTTAACCCTCCCAGAAATCGCATTGTGAAGCCTAATGGCCCGTGGGACAAAGGAGTTTTTAAACCTCCCAGTTGAACATCCCAGTGAGAGAAACCTGCCACTGCGGGA
>CAEGAF010168409.1:0-42522 GCA_903067075.1 Micropoecilia bifurca | reverse complement strand
CCGGAGAAAACCCACGCATGCACAGGGAGAACATGCAAACTCCATGCAGAAAGGCCGGGGCCGGGAATCGAACCCAGAACCTTCTTGTTGCAAGGCAACAGCTCTACCAACTGCGCCACTGTGCAGCTCAACTTACAAAAAATATATATATATTTTAAGTATCAGAACTATTATGCTATGATAATATAACATGAGAGATAATATCATGCTTGCATCCTTCCCATTGCTCTCTGCTGTGCTACTTCCCTTTCCCAAAGAACTGACTACTGAGCATGACTAGTGGATAAACATTTTTCCAGCTTCAGTTCCCTGTTGTATATTTTCCCAGTTACTGATGACTATTTGTGTTGATAGGGTGATATCTGATAGGTTGATAGGGTGCTGATATCTCTGTATACCAATATTTTTAAAATCCCTTTTAACCTCTCAAAATGATGTAAATGTGGGAAAGTGAATCATAGTAGGACAACTGAAACTCATTTCATGTTTGCTATATTCAATATTCAATTGCTGGGTGGTGATCATAATAAATATTGAAAATGAATCAGAAGATACATCACCAAAATATTACTATGAGAGTGTGTAGGCTTGTGAAACCAGGTTCATGCACCTTTATAATTCCCCTCTGCACGTCACCTAGAAGTTTTTGGTTTGATTGTACAGAATATAATAAATGCCATTATCATGCATCATATTCTGTTTAGTTTACGTTTCAGTAACCTTGGTTTTTAATGATCAAAATGTTTTCAGGTTGTGTCTCTGTGTTGCAGGAATTAGCATTCAGATCAACAGAGAGATAAGCCCAGGAGATTTAATATGTAAGACAAAATGATTTCAGGAGGAACACAAAGGGGGATTTGAGACTAAACATACATTTGTGGAAATAATTCTATTGTCTCAGCCCACAAAGATAAAGCAAGGGAGTGCTCATACTGCAAATGAGTCATAGCCCTCTCATTAGCTTGCCACAGTTCCAGTAAGTATCTTAATTAGATTATTGGGGGACGTACAGGGAACCGGTGGCTCTGTTTGGCTTGTGCCTCTTGACTTTTGATTACAGACTGTTTCCTGCTAATTGTTTTGTTTGGTTGCTAAATCAGAGCGACTGCCTACTATGATATGGCCTCCTCTGTGGTCACTTGAAAAAGAGGATAATTTTCTTTTTTGTTTGATGTGCTCATATGAATGAGGCAGTTTCTATTTTAGGGGAACTGATGGAGGAATATAGACTATGCATACTGAGCCACAGCAGGAGAGTAGCATGGGGGTTAATGGGGGATGATGGCAGAGATGCAACTGGTTTTTCATTCTTTCCCCAAAGTCCCTCATCATCTGTCTTCTTCTCAGCTTTAAGTGACTCGCAAGATGAAATCCGGAACCCGAAAGGTCAACGTCTTGGTGTAGTTTTAACAGTTCTTATGTGCAGCTGAAAAACTTTACTTTCAGTACCTTTGGTTGTTTTTTGTTTTAAGACAGTTGTACAATATTCAGTTTTTGACTTTGGATCCTGATTAAAGAGTTGGAGTAAGCCATGTTTTAGTTCTTGAGATTATTGGCTGAATAATCTTTGGACTCTTCCTGGTTAAAGAATCTGAAGAGTCTTTAACCAAGAAAATAATCTTGGTTAAAGAATCCAACACTCCATGTTGTGCAATTTGTGAAGCAAAGAAAAGAAAGTTAAGAAGCTTTTATTGTAAAATTTGACAGGGCATTACAGAGCATTGTTTCTACACCTCACACTTTTAAATTTTTACAAAAACCTCAAACATGAGTGTATTTTCGAGAATCTTTTGACTGGGAGAACTGCCCATAGTTATTGAGAAAGAAATGTTTGTTGTCCAGTGTAAAGTCTTCTGCAGCCTCTAACAGGCTTGCTTCGTCTGAATCATGTCTGATCTCAACAGTGACCCTGTGCCTGTATGGTTACATCTCTTTACCAATCTTAGTTATTGTTAGCTTAGGGCAGGTCTTGGTATGCAGTTGTGCCATATGTTTTCTGTTTTCAGATGCTGGATTAAATAGAGCTCTGTGAGATATTTATTCTTGTGATATTGTTTTATAACTTCACCCTACGTTAAGCTTCTCCACAACTCCATCCCTGATCTGTCTGCTGCATTCCCTGCTTTTCATGATAGTGATTGCTATATGATGTTCTCTCCGAAGTCTCTGAGGCCTTCACAATACAGCTCGGTTTAGTTTACAGGTGAACTATTAGCTCTGTTTGACTTCTGCAAACGGTTAGTTGCAATGTATTTTATTCAAAGGCATCAGAATAAAGGGAACTGAATATGTATAGAAAATCATCCCATTTAGATTTGTGTTTATAACACCATGTATCAATTTCCCTCTACTTTTATAATTATGTTCTACATTGTGTCAATTTGCCAAAAAATAACTTCGGTTAAATTCATTTCATTTTGTGACTTTGACGTCATAAAATGGGACAAAGTGTAAGGACTCTGGATGCTTTTGCGTGCTACAGTGCATTAGCGCATAGTATGTATTTTGTCCATTGGAGCACAGATCTGACACAGCCTGATTAAACTTTCAGAAGCCTCTAAATACCATTTTCACTTTTCAGTGCAGCCAAGCGATAGGCCTCCTTCTCAGGTCCTTTAAACCAGTCATGCCTAATGTTCTTTTCAGGGCGCTGAGCGGAGGGGCTCTTGAGTTTAGGGAAGGTTTCTTTGCTCGTCATGCTGCAGGTAGAACAGTTGTGGTGTGGAGAGCAGTGATAAATATGACTCTTTTAATACAATAGCTTTGTAGGTCAGTCTCTGGAGGGGCGAGGAGCCTCGCTCAGTCAGCTTCCCCCTACAGAGCCTGCGCAGCCCACAGACACAGGAACACGCAACCTTTAAAGAGGGATTTGAAAAGGTCAAAGCACAGGCATGCAGAATGGTAATATAGAGTGCACTTCCAGAGGTCGCAGGGTCAATACGGGCTTTATTCCTTCATATTGCTCTCCAAGAGATTGCTGTAGGGTATATGTAAAGGCCTTAAAGGATTATTATTTTTTTCTTTTTTGCAGTGGTTGCAAACACTTTTCATCATAACATCAACGGCAATTCCATTAAATTATGTATCTCAAGATTTTTTTGTCCTTCCCTGGTGCTGATGTGAGCCATGTGATAAAGTGGACCTGGTGAGAAATGCAATGTGTCTCTTTGTAATACATGGAATTGGAATGTTTTCCAGATCTGGAGAAGTATTAAAAATATTTTTTCCCTGACTTCCAGACATATATCAATCTACCAGTTCTTCAATATCTACATCCACATATCCAGCCATCCATCTGCTTGAACATCAGTCATGTAAATTCAAAGGGAAGGCTTGGAAAAAATTTGACTGAGAGCTGTGTAAACCCACCGCATTCACTTTTTCACACCCTCAAAACTCTTGTTGCTGTTTGCCTTCATTTCTCTGGGTCTTAAGTAATTACATCACCCTGTGGATTCCTCTTGATGAAGAGATTTCCTCAGTGCTGAACCAGTTTGGTCTCTGCCACATGAGAGAGTGGGTGCCCCTTCTTTTAGCTTCATGGTCCCATGTGATATCATTGCATGTTTAGTGACTCTTCTTTCAGTGATCTAATTAGTCCCTTGACTCTTCTGTAGCGGACTGTATTTATCAGGAACATTAATTAGGACCTAGACTGCGGATTACTTTGAAAGCTCTAAATGTCCTGGTTTATTAAAGTATTAACAGTTGGAGGAAATGCTCTTGATTATCCCCTGCATTAGTCACTTGCTAAGTTTGCTCATAGATTATAGCCTTTCTTCTCCTGTTTATCCTTGTTTGTTTATTCCTAAGTGCATATGGAAAGTGATTAGCATAATTAATAACAGTCCACCGTTGCTCAATTACTGTACAAAACAAACATCAACTTTCTTGTTTGGGTAGCCACAGCAGAGTTGGGCTAAGAGGGAATGAGATTTTTTTTCTTTGCTCCCATTCAAGGGTGATTATAAGAGACAGATTGGAAAACAGTTAGCTGGAATTGGGGAGGTCATTGATTTTCCAAATGACAACTAGACCAAAACAGACATTTCATTGATTATGGACCTCCTCAGGATACTTTTTATAAGCTGGAGGCGAGCTGGGAAGCTGGAAATCACTCGTCTGTTTAGTGGTTCTGTAGGATCTTTCATCACTAGTGACAGAGATTGCTGTCCTTTAGCTCTTTTTAGATAATATGGCTGCTCATCAGTATCATCTTTAATCCAGCTCTCCAATAAGACACTTTTCTATGTTGCAAATTATGTTTGAAGGCCATAATGCTGCAAAATTTCCAATGCAACAAAAATCATTTTTAATCTATAAATAAAAGGTAATGTCTTATTGTTTATTAATCACATGTATCCCTCCCACGTTGTCCTGCAATTAGCTGGATTTAAGTTGTGATGTTTTTTATTTCATCAGCCACCAACTGCAACAGTTTTATTTAAATTCAAAGGTATGTCGTTCTTTTTCTAACTACACTAATTAGGCCCACTGTAGCAGTTTCTGTGTTGCCCAAGAGTCTCCTGAAAGCTGTTTTTGCTTTGGATTGATGTTTCAAAAAAGTGGAGCTTACCTATTTCCACAGCCCCTGATTTTAACAAACTCTCTGATCAAACAGAAGGAACTGTGTCATAAATTCATATCTTGGAATCATGGATAATTAATCTACATGCAGCAGGAAATAAATATCAATCACGTCAACATGTTTCTTAACAAATAATGTTTCCAAAGGGACAAAAGATGTGGAATTAAACTCGGATGTTAGTAAAAAATAATTTACTCACTCCCTGTGGCCTATATACGTGCTTGCTGCTCAAGTCAATGGGAGGCAATAGTTTAGATATTTAAGACCAAAATGTAGCTCTATGATGTGTTTGTACAAACCATATTTAGAACAGAAATGACACTCGATGTCATCTCAAAATCTAGAAGAAAACATGATTGGTTTTGCAGTGAAATGATCCCAAAACGCAGCTGAGAAAACTCTCAATTGGTTATTCAGAAGAAGAAAAATTGGATTCCAAATTGAAATCTGTAGAAAGAATTGAAAAACAGTTTATTGAAGAGGCCTCAGAAACGTTAAGACCTGAAGTTTTTATGATAAAACAGGTCAAAATCAGACATATGTAATCCATGTTACTCGATACAGGAGAAGTTGTAATTGCAAAGGCATTTAGAAATTATTTTAATTTATAAATTAATGAAGACTGTCATTCTTCTATATTTACTTTTCACTTAATTTGTACTAATTAGCTTAGTCATTTCTTTCCATAAGCAGATAACTTGAGTTGTTACTATCTCCTAGGGTGAATTTTTCCAACTATAAATACATTTAGTGAGGCAAAATTGTAACATGTTATGTATCTTACTATATTTCTTGTTTTATGTCTTTGTATTCTCTTTGCATACTGTTAATTATATTTTCTGCACAAACAAGAAAAACACAAAGAAATCTAAATTACTATGTGAACTGAGTTTTTTATCACTGGGACCAAATACTTATACCAACGTGTGGATAAGCAATCTGTCGCTCTGCCCTGAGGTGCAGCTCAGCATGCAAACGTGCATAAAGAAACTGACACTAATGCAGATGTATTACTCTGAGAGAAACCATGCAGATTGAGCAGACCAGAGAAAACCCAGAATCTATCCTTTTCCCACTGCAGTGCTATGACTGCAATCTTTCCATATTCATTCAGATTAGTTTTGGGAGGCTTTCATAGTTCTGGATTTTGTTCAAAGCAAACACAATTATAAATTGTTGTCATGCACTGTAGTCTTCAAAAGCATGCTTGGATCTTACACTACTGGCAGATTTGCATTTAAAAAATTTTGTATTCAACCAAGAAGTCTTTCTCTCATAGAATATAAGACAGACATTTCTTAAAATGTAATGAAACACTGAGAATTATTGTTGAAAAAAATATTACCTTTTTAGTTGTTTACTTTTTGTATGAAATTACATTAAATTATTTATAGTCTTCTCAATAGATTGATGGAAACATCTTTATTGGCATTACAACTATCAAACCCTCCTTATGATTTCTGATCAGCATGTTTCTAGTTATAAGTTTTAGAAATTTTAAGAGTACTTATCGCCCTAATCTTTAGTTCCATCCATAGATTTTATATTTCAAGTTATGGCAAGCCACTTAAAAATGTAAACGTTTCTTCCAATCAGAAAAAAACATTGATCAAATTGATTTAAACTATCGAGCAGCAGAAGTAACCTTTTTAGTTTAAAAAAAAAAAGTAACGAATTTACTAAAAATGTTCACATTTTAATGTAGGCCTATTTCTAATTTGGACAAAACTAAAATAATATATCCAATATATAAATGTTGCTCTCAGATTTCAATGTGGAAGATCTTTCCACAATAAAATTTCCTTTTTTTTTGGGCACATGATGTCAGCACCAAAGAAATTAACCAAAATATCACTGGACAGAGAACAGAAGCAGCAAATCTCATCCGATTAAAAGCACTACTTATCAAATGTTCAGTGATGGCCTTGACCAATCAAAGCTAATCATGAACAGTGAGGCTAAATTCTTCAAAGGGCCAGCGTTCCTGCCTTGTCTGCCCTTTGGGTTTAGCTGAACTTCTGAATTGGTGGGTTACTCCAGGAAATCATGAAAGTAGAAGCTACGCTGAACTAATAACATGAAAAGCGATCAGAATTAGCACGAATGAGCTGAGCAATGAACCACAGTGAATATCTATGATGCTGTTTTGCAAGTGGAGCTTGAGTGCACTGCTCATGTGAAATGTTAACTGTCAAAATAATTGCTTGATGTTTGTGCCTAATGTGGCTACACGCTAGCTAGGACACAACAAAATTTTGTGAGTATTATGCTTGTACTCACCGTCATGCATTGCTTTTAAAATTAGAAATGGTATATTAAGTAATGCTTTTTATTGTGTTTAGAATTTGACAAAGCTTTTACATGTTCATTTGTTTCCAGTAATTCAAATGCAAAATTAAATTGCTTCCCAGCTCTGATAAAAGAGCAGCGTATATTTAATTTATATGACGACATAAATCAGTTACCAGAAACATTTCTGACAAAAAATGGTTCCTACTTTGTGTTTAAATACATTTTGGGTCTTCTTTGAATTTGAATGACTTAGCCTTGTTTGGGACTATTTAATTGATAGCAATCAAATTATCAATTACGGTTCAATGTAGGACAGGATTTTGACCTGAATCACTAAAACCATACATTAAGTTTTTTTTTTTTTTTTTTTTTTCCATGAGTGGGAAACAAGTGTGAGTGGGAACTCCTGCAGTCCCAATAAGATCAAAGGTAAAGCGTAGATAAAGCAAATAAAGTCACTTCAAGTGTGGCACTTTGGTCCTCTGCAACTAGCATTTTATTGATTAGATTCAGTCCTTTGTCATAATCAGTGCACTCTGTCCTCCTCCTTGGTACTAGACACACAGTGAGAGCACTTACAGTAAATGAGGAAGAGTGCTTCAGCTCCATTTACCAAAGTCTGTGAGAAAAACACAGCAAAGAGCTTCTTCTTTTCCTGGACCGTTCTACATTTCCTTGCAACCTCACTTCTTGAATTCTGAGAAAACATGACCAAACAAAGCCCACTCTGAAGGAACTATGGCAATATATTTTATGGATGTTTTGGATGAAAAATGCCTTGGTTGAGATTCACAATAGCAATGGAGTGGTGTCAACTTTTTCTGTTTATTAACTTGCATTGCAAAAATGCAATGCAGGCTGCACTAATCACTCTGATACTTAGATTCTAAAAACAGTTTAAAATATCAGCATTGTCAAAATTTTGGTAAAATCCACAGGTACAGCTTGTACAGCTAACAGAGCCACAAATGTCTAAGTGGTACATCCTTAATTACGTAGCCTACACCATTATTTATTAAGACACTTAATTAAAAAAAAAGAAAATCTGTGATGGTTAAGTGCGTGAGTATAAAATTGTGCACGTTATTTTTCAATGTATGTTGCTGCTTCTTGCTTTTTAAGACGGTGGTGATTACTGGATTTTAACAGATGTTAATATTCTCCTGTGTTTTACATGATCTCATGATTTGTTTCTTATAAAACGTGTGGGGATCTTAATTTGATTCCTCCTCGTATGAAAGTTATTTTTGTCCAGGCAGTCTTTATTAATGTGTTCACTGCCTCCAAACTCCTACTGAAGCAGAGATTGTAAATTTTCCTCTTCCATTTGACGAAACCCAGATTGGAGCTTAATTCCACTTTGTAAGTTGTATCAGACGGCACCTCGGCCATCAGACCTGCTTTTCTTTTTGATGTCGCCCACACCGCCATATGGTATTGCTCTCAGGATCAGTTACATTCATCCCATGTTCCACTCGGCACTGTGTAAATCTGCCAGAGCCTCTCGTTGGCTGTCCTGGCATTTTAAAGTAAAAGAATAACCTTTTCACAGTAACAAATGTTCATATACATTTTTCAGTTTGATGACGTTTTATCACAGCTTCCATTTATGTGTTACCCTTTAAGTTGCTCAAATGTAACGAAGGTCATTCTGACATGCATACATGAGTTTGGCGATACATTGAGATGTTTTATGTTTTATCTCTGCAGCAAATACTTCTCACTGAAAATCAGATTCTACTGAACGTTGTGTTGGCATCATAAATGCGCCTTGTTATGAAAGTTATAACCCAAGTAATAGCTTTGGCTTGAAGAAAGTGCACAAGAAATAAAGCACTTTCAAATGAGTGTTCTTCCTGACCTTGTGACATTAAAATCCACATTAGGGGGTGAAGAAACACCACATGTGGAAAAAGCCACAGAGAGGCAAAATTATTAGCATTTCTTTGCAGCATGGGAGAATGCAGCCCACACATCATCTCACCCATCTACATTAGCATCCGACTGGGTTATAAGGCCTGAGAGAACTGTTAATAAGAATGCAGCAAGACAGAATGTGAGCTGGAGTAGCCCATCTACACTCCTGTAGGAATATGGACATGTTTGTTAGACAAACTGAAGATCAGCAGTGCTTCCTTTGTGTTTCTCCCTGGTCAGTGTAGTCTTTGTGCTGTTCATGGCAGTCACAACAGAGCTCAGATGCAGCTCGGGGAATTTTTTCCCACCAGGAGATGTGATTGAATTTCCATTCATCTGCCAGCTTTTGTATAATGCACAAAGTGGAGAGAACCTGGCTGGACCACTGCACATATTTTCTCCAAGGACACAGCCTCAAAACCAGCCAGATCTAGCAGTGAGCAAACATGCTGCTAAAAAGGAGAAGCTGACCATGCCAAAGAGCTACTCCGAGACATGTGCTAAATGATTCATCTGCAAACCAAAAGATGTTTGTTTCCCTATTTATTTTTTTAAACTGTGTATTTAATGCTTTGTTAATTATGCTTCTCCTGGTGTTGCTGCACCATCAGGGCTCCAAACTGACCTTTTTTGTACTGGTGCACTTAGCAACTACAATAAAGTGCACAGCTACACAATTCAATATACAATATATTAAACATACACTTGGGGTAAATGAGAATTTAGTGATATTTAACGGATGAATTAATAGTCTAAATCTCTATTCACGACAATCATGGCTGCTATACTATAATATAGTATAGCAGTGTTAAGAAACATTTTTTAAAATGACTAAAATAATTTTAAAAATTGTCAGAACACTCGTTTTTACAGTAGCCACCCCTAGGGTTCTCACTTTATTGATATTTTATTCATCTATGATGAAGGAATATTGTAGAAATATGACAGTGACAAGAAATGTTAAGACTTTTGATCATGTTGCAGTGGATCTCCTCTTGTTAATTGGAGGGATAATTTCCACGTGGAATGAAACTCCAAATTATTTGCAGCTAACCTGCTTTTTTGCAACTTTTTGTGCAAATTCTTTTGTTTTATCTTGGTGAAGATTCTAGCATGGTTTTTGCTTATTTCACTGGTTTAATCGATTTAAAATTGTGTCTGTCCAGAGGGTCAGAGCCAACTCTAGGTGACAATACGCTTTTTTTTCCATTAGATTGGCTATGACCTTGATGTTGTTCAGTGGATGTTGAGCAGAAAAACACCACAGATAGTAATGTAAGGGAAAAGAAGAAAACAGGTCACACAAGTGCTTTATTGACCTCCTGACCATCAATAGCTTTACATGGGAAAATCACATCTTACAAGAAACATGGTTTGTATTATGACCTCATCAATATTTGCCAGACAGTCTTCAAGAAGTCTGTAGAAGCAAAGACTCCAACAGGGAGGTCAAGGTTGACTCCTGCTGACCAGCTCCTGGGGACTGAACATTCATAGAAACTGGGGAAAAAAAGGAAGACTTTATGGACTTGACAGCTGACGAAGATAACCTCTCTAGCAGATGAGTTGACACAAAGTCAGACACATCAATATGAAGTGCCAGCCCTTCACCTTTTCATGCAACACCGACTGTTTTGTGGTCATCATGGGAACTTGGAGCAAGGTATATATGTCAAAAGTCAGCTAGACCCTTGAAGTAACTTTTTAGGTGCTGGAAATGTATGAGAAAAATGATGGAGAAGCAAAACATGTTGTGAAGGGGATATACATAAGATTCTACCTTATGATTGGAAATTGTTGGATTGAGGGTTTTGCGGCACTAATGGCCTTTATTCAGCAGTAAATGGACAGGAAGAAGGGCAGGGAGTGAAAGGGAAGTCTTGTCGCATTGTAGACTATCCGTATCTGCAGATATTTAAATTCAGATTTCCACATCAAATGGACTACTATGTTCAACATGTTTATTCTATGTAAAACTCATTTATGATCATGCAAACAAAATAAGGCAACTTTCTGTAAACAAAGCTTCGCATTTCTCTGAAAAGAAAGTTGATTTCTCTCTGTTTTTGAAGACAGAGTTTTTTAGTTGTTGTTGTTGCTCCACAGGTATCCAATAACTAAATTATTTAAAGAGGAGTTGTTGAGTTTCTGCCTCCACATCTTTCACAAGAAAGATCTGATACATTTCTCTGACGGAATGCAAAATAAGGGCTTAGTATTTCTGTTTGTAAGCCAAACATTAAGGTAAACCCCCTTAATTTTATTTGCATATGAACAGTTTAACCCAACACTTCAACCATAGAATATATGTTCAATCAGTGGCTGTCCAGACATTAGATCATTAGCAGCAATTTGTCTGACTATCTTTAGTATTTATTGAACATGTTTTTGAGAAATATATTTTGAAAAAAAGAGAAAAAATTCATGTAACTGTAGTTTTCATCGACTAATTTGTCTAAGCAAATGTCTTTTGTACTTTTTTTAAGACTGAAAGACCTAAATTCAAAATGTCAAAACTGACCTCCTTTTTGAAAAATAATAACTGAAGGTCATTATGCATAAGAATAAATGCATGGTAGAATGTGTGAGATTGTTCCTCTGAAAAACCTGTCTTTTTCTTTTTATAGCCAATAACAAAGCGCTTCTGTTGCTTGCAGAGGGAGTTGGCAAGAATGGCTCAAAGCCTGTAAAAGTCAAATGCTGTCTCTTTCAGTTTGAGAGAACAATTTTTGAAAATGTGAGCTAAAACACTAGATGCCTCAAGCATGCTGCACTCCAATTTTCCAGTCCCATACAGCAGCAAAACCCAAATAATACAGTTGGATCTATTTGTTCAGCTCTAATGTGTAGTATATTTGAAGCTCATGCAGGATCTGTTGAATTAACATACAAATTGCTGATACATTATCTTATGGACTTTTCCATATCGAGCAATACAGCATTTTCCTGACGAAACGTCTTATTTTTTTCTCACTATGATGAAAAAACCAGGCGGCTCGCCAGAGTTTTATCACTTTTATTTTGTCACCAAATGCCAAGCACTCATGCAAGCATTGTGCTCATAAGCATTTAGCATAATTTGTTTTGCAAAATTAAACTGCATCCACTGATTATACTCTTGCTCCTACCGTAAAAGGGAGTGCCTCTAAAGCTGACCAGTTTTTGGCTCTGAGAGGTAAGAACTTCAGCTCAGCTCTTTCCCTCGGGCTTTTGGTCGTAACCAAGCCTTCGCAAAGAGCAGTGTCAAGCTTGTCCTTTGATGTATGTATGGAGGCGTTTTGTTCAAAGGGATAACCTTTTCTGGGCACTTCTTTGAAATGATAATTCTCCAGCTTGCTGCAGGTGGAACTGCAGCTCTCTCAGCAGAGAGGTCAATCAAAGTCAAATGAAGCGGCTGCTCACAGGTTCACCTCAGTACTGGGTGCCAGTTCCTGGCTGCTGCTGTCAGCTCTGCTGCTGGCCTAATCTCTGCTTTTGGTAAAAGGAGAGGACACGGGGGATGTCACTGTGAGAAGTATATTTGAAGCAGCAGATCGCAAACCAAGAAGCTGTGCTCTTATGGTCATAAATGATCTGAGGATATCAGTGTGCTGGAGTGTTTTCACAGCTTTGACTTTGTATACCAAACCCAAGCTGAGTTTTTTTTTTTCTTTTCCAAGCTACAAGTTCTGTGCCTGTAGACCAGTTAAAGGGGCGCAGCTGTGTGTAATTACATCAGTAATAAAGCCTGGATTTGGTCCACCTGCCACACAATGAATCCTCTATCCAATCTAGTGCTTCTGACAACAAAGAAGATGAGTCCTCACTGGTAATAGCCTTGACGATGCAGCTAGGAGGCTGAGCTTTATGAGAAAATATTCCCAGCTCAAGACAAATGTCCCAGAATCGTCTAATCCATCTTAAGTAATGAAATATATAATATTCACAAAGCAGAGCTTTATATAGTTTTTTGCAGCTGTTTTATCTCTACTATTTGCTTTATTGCTGCTCTGAATTTCCGGTTTAGTATGCACTAAAAACATGGACACAAACAAATGGGTACTTGTAGCATCCAGTAAACCTAAACTGCTAAGTTGTTTAAGATGCAGGTTCTCATCAGTCATCGTTGATAACAGGGGATTTTCTAAATAGGAGCCCAACATGGACATAACCTCATTTAAACACTTTTAAATATTGACGTTGATCTTTTTCAACTATTATTGAAAAAAGTCTTTAGTCACTTTTATACCATCCATTTTTTTAAGTTTTAAATTGTAATAAGATCAAATTAATTTCAGAAATAGAAAAATATCATTTTTTTCTGTTGACAGGTAAAAAAAAGGCATTTCATTTTTTATAAGGCACATAAAAAACATACTAAACCATAACTTTAAAACCAATATATGTACTGAACCATGATTTTTGATGTCCTGTTATACCACTACTAGATACCATGACATTATTTTTGCGTGTGATTATATTTTAAAATATAAATCCATCCATTATCTAACATGTTTATTCTTGCTGGGGCCTGGAGCTCATCTCCAGCAGTGAATGGGAGACAGGTACAACCTGTCCAGTCACCAGTCCATCATTACTATTATTTAAAAAATATTAATGTTCACTGATGATGTGAAAACAAGTAGTGCAAACAGTAACAATCACAATGCAAGACTTTGGGGTTTGTTTATTATTTTTTATCACAAACGTTATTTATTTCTTCCTTTTTAACAATGTTTGCACTTTCTTTATTAAAGTATGTTGGTGAAGAAAGATTTCATTAAATTAATTAATTCATTAAATTAATTTATTTTACAGACCTGACTTTGTTTTCACTTCCAAGGCAGTGAAGTTGCCCCACCTTAGGTTTACACTCATTCAGTACATGCATATAACGTGGAATTGTCTCTTCAGTGTGTACAAAGACACAGCAACCACATATGTTATAGATACATAATTAGTTAGAAAAAATATATATTTTTACATATTATATTTGCTGAGCCACTAAAATAGATTCAGTGTACTAGGTTGCCATATAGTTTCTGTTGGCATTCACTCCCCAGAGTAGAGAATGCAAGTGAATGAAACAAAAGCAGAAATGCTTTTAGCTGGTGACAGCCTGCTATTTTATATCAGATATATATCCTGATGCTGCTGTCCATCTGGATGCAGCCATGCTGCGTAGGTCCCTGCATCAGCTGCGCCTCAGTAACAAGGCGGCGCAGCACAGATAGGGATCTCCCGTGGGTTTGGGCTCCAGCTGGAACAGCCCTGCTAGTCCAACGTGTTCCTATTATTGTTTGTGACAGAGTCAAGAAGGACATGAAAGTAGAAGAAAAAAAGAAAACAAATGCATGTGCTAAGCTTGTGCTTTGGGTTCTTCTTTGAGTGTCCCCATTGTAATTATGGGCATGGGTGGCCAGCAATGACCGCTCATCTGTTAGCCAGCCAGCAGGAGCGTACAGCACCTGGTGAGCCACGCGCAAGAATGATGAGCCACAAAGACACAAATTCCTAAATATATGCATATTTTTAAATGGAACAAGAAAAAGGAGTATTGGCACATGCGTGTCGTTGTTTGTTGATTATTATCACCACAAACTGAGAGTTATCACTTATTTTATGTCATTTACTTGCAAATTAGCTGAGATGCACAGGTTGAATGTCGTTATCATCTTAATTAGTCTCATCTTGTCATATATTTGCAGCTCAAGCATGAGCCGTATGCTTTAAATTAATTATAGTAGATGAAACAATTCAGATCAGATCTTTAACTCCCCGTTATTAAAAATCTTTCAACAGAGCAGCAACCCTAAAGTCGGCGCAACAAATTAGCATACCTAAAGGTAAAATGTGCAAGTAAAATATTGCTGAACTATATTGTTGATTGTGACTTCAATAACTGGAATCCGTCTCTTGTTCCCACACAATAGTGGGAAATTATTTGTTTAAATGTTTTCTGTCATTTTTTTTTTTTTTTTTTTTGTTGGTATGCGTGACTTCTTGTGTATGTTATTACCATAACCTTGTGCACAATGACAAGGAAATTAAACTTAAAAAAAAAAAAAAAAAAACCACAACCTTCCGCAAAACAGAGAACATGGAATATCTATTACTTGCTTTATTTTTTGTCAGACCAACCATCCCTCCTTTGGTGACACCCAGGGATCCAATCATTTGTGTTTCCCCCTTTGACAAAGCCCCTCCAATCAGGAATGACTAATGACTGGATAGGTTGGCATGCAGTGATCCCAGCTTTCTAATTAGTCTTCCATTAACTTGTTCAACCTTGGAAACTGCAGGGTGCGCAGTAAACATGCACACACTTTGCAGCTCCAGACCAAATATCGGACCTCTACTGTAAAGTCAAAGACCTGAGATAAAGGTTGTTGTGTGCACTCTCTACTCTACAGACATCATTTGACTGGGCTACTCAAACACAGGAATATGTTTTTATACAAATCAATCTGTCGTAGCTCTGAATGTCCACTGAGGATCCTAAACATTCCTCCTGGAAGACAAACTTCTCTCTCAATCTCAAGTCTTTTGGAGCTCCTGGGATCTTTGACCAGCTTGCGTGTCCAGACAGGGAGATACTGTGAAACTGGTAGGATTAATCATGTTTTTCAGGTCGACCAAAAAGTTCAATTTTGATATTCTCTGAACAAAGCAATTTCTTCTGCATGTTTGCTGATTCCACTGCATATCTTTTGGTAGGCTGCACTAGCGATCTCTTACACTTTGAAAAACTGTCCTCATCGACTTCACCTGACTTGACAGCTACATGATACTTCATGTTTGTCCATTACATAGAGTCCATGTAAAAATGCATCTAGGTCTGCGATTATATTGGGCTAAAAGATTAAGTTAAAAGTGTGTTATATTTCTCCACTATTTTTACTTTTACGTTTGCAAACCATTATTAAAACACCTCAATTAATACAAGATGAAACAAGTGACTGTGAATCAATACAATGTGAATTGAGCATTTCAAAGTGGGTAAGATCAAAAATGTCCCTTATACGTCTTTTTGACTTTTTTTATTTGACATTTTTTTGCTCGCCAGGGGAAAAGGTACGTTCATGCTGGCACAGTGTATACTTTGAGAAAAAAGAGAGAGAATCACCTCTCTGTTCTGCCTGATTCATTTTGGACTCCTACGAATTCTCAGCCAACAATATTTGTTTGGATACAAACAGAATGTCAGTGTTGTACGCCCACATTTCTGCTCTCTTTTTTGTGTGTGTTTTGGTCTGGTTGATGTATGTCAAGGTCCATTCAATGTGTTCCTGATCGGTGGAATAAAAGAACTTGCCTGAGTCTTGTGCAGAATACAATGCAATTTCACATGCTCCTTTGGGGACATGGGGAATACAGGAAACTGGGAAAATATACATGACATGGATGAGCAAGATCTCACTCAGCTCAGAGTATTAACAGCATTAAAAACACCATAGCGTAAAGATAACTGACATCAGACTGTGTGTACGCATATCCCCACACACTGATCTTTCTGTCTGATGCAAAACATCAAGCTATGCTTCATCCCGTATCACAGCTGGTGGCCGCTTTTCGAACAGAGTGCCATATAACTATGATAGAAATTCCCAGGGAGCTGCTGTTGTTTGGCGTCCTAGCACCCAGTGGTGTGCCCTGTCTCGGTGCATTATAGTTTAGGCTTTTTTCTTCTTTTCATCAGCGAGTCCATTCCTTTAAAAAAAAAAAAGGCTTGAAGCTTTCTTTCATTTCCTATTAAGGTTGAAAGGTGGGGAGGGTAAGTCTACAAAATGCAAGCAAACCCCCATCAAGACAACCAGCAAAAAGAAAAATGTCCTGAATACAATTTCTAACATTTACTCAAAATCCCCATCATAAAGTATTAATGGCTGTACTGTATATGTGTATAAGCACCAGTCGGGTGCCTCTTTGATGTTGCCCCAAGTGTCAAGCAGTGTTGGGAATGAGGCTTTTAGTTCCATTTTTTTTTTTCCTCTAAATATCATTGCGCTGTGTGGAGGATGATGGCGTCCAGATACTATGGCTGTTGTGTAAAATCACCATTATTCAGGCAAGAAATGGTGAGATGCCTGGTGTTTAATGCTTCTGTCTGACTGATGCCTGCACATGCAACGGAGACGGGTGAAAGTGAAAGAGGTGACCTCTTTCTCTCCAGTCTAAAGAGCTGCCTGTGTGTTTGCTTTTAGCCCCATTGTCACTGTGTGCATGTAAGTGCTGGGTGCACATGGCTCCTCGAAATCTTTATACTGTAGTAGCATTTTATTAATTCATTTTTACAAACTGCAAATTAGCATTTATTTTTTTGCTAAATTTCTTACTTTTTTAAACTTGATTTACGTGTTCGATTTTCTTCCATATATGCCTATGTAGATGAGGCCTCTGATTAAAACAATTCAACTTTTTCAATTTAGCTTAGGAGTTTTTATTTCCCAAGGGGTAGAAAAGGAAACGGTAATCAAATTTAAAATCACTAAACAAGTACAATTGCTCGATGTTATTATATTTTCATTTGTAATTATAAAGTCTTTGCCTAATATCAAATCTACATGTAAGATGTCTCCAGTAAGCAGTTTAGAAGTGCTGGACTGTTGTTTTATCCATTTAGTGAACAAACAAAACCCTTTTTCCTATTACCCCCACAATAGTGGTGTGTGATGAGGCCAAGTTTATGTGATTTGTGTGTTCAGTAACATATTATGATATGCAAATTTTCTATAGTTAAAGAAACATTAAGATAATTTCTTAGGCTTCTAGATGCTACAGGTGAGTTGTGAAAACCCACTTTCAATTTAACCTTTAAGTTGCCCTCATGAATGGGCAAAATCTATTGTGGAGAAAAAGAGGTAAAGATTGAGCTATTTGAGTCCAGTGAGGAGACAAGTGTTTGTAGGTAAGGTAAGAATGCTGTAAGTTTCAAGCATGGTGGCGGTGTCATCATAGAGGTTAGTTTTTCTGGTGCACCGCATTATAAGGCGCATAGAATAGACGCTTCAGTAGAGGCTGGAGTTACGTTATGCATCCACAGTCCGACTCTGGTCGGCGAGGAGAGCCTTCCGCGACTGGGCCGGGCCGTGGCCGGACGTTAGTCACCCTTCTCCATTCGCGCACAGCATGTTCGTGGAGAACATGGTGCTAAATGACCTGCAAACGACCTGATTCTAGACCGTCGGTAGGTAGATAGGTAGGTCAAACTTTATTAACAAAACCAGCATTCTGACAACTATACCAGCATGCACCACACGCTTCTTCTTCTACTGGGGAAAATGAAGTCGGCGGCTGCTTACCGTAGTTGCTAGACCTGTTGTGGCTCAATATTGGTCCATATATAAGGCGCACTGTTGGCTTTTGAGGAAATTGAAGGTTTTTAGGTGCGCCTTATAGTGCGGAAAATACTTTATATTTTATATATTAAATGGCTAAAACTCAGAGGCATTTAGGCGTTTTAACAGAACAATGATCCCAAAAGAACTTCAAAACTTGCTTGGAAATGGATAAAACAGTAACTAGAAGCTTCTTACAGTACCTTCTAAAAAACACAGACCCAGATAAAAAATTTGCAGACTATACTTGAAGGCCTGGTCATTTTATAAAGGTTGCAGTATTGTTATTTAGCTTGACTTATTTGTTCAAAGCCCCTACTGTTTTGATAAATTTCAGTGTTCATTTTACACAGCTTTCCTAAGCCACCTTTAATTAAAAATTAAATAAATTTTGAATGATGAAAAATAGTCTGTAAAATCTATTTTAATTTTCAGCATTTAAATTATGGCTTTATAATCGTTATTAGTTTAAGACTCCAATTCAGATTCATTACATGTTAGTAAACAGTTTTGTGGCACTATGAGATATGTTTTTATTATGCTTTTAAAGACTGCATGTTTTTATCTTGTCTGGGTTTTTACAGTCTTCTGCTGTATAATTAACAAGAAAAAGATGTTTCAGTCTGTTTTCAGTAATCACACATTCGTCTTCCTGTTCTTATATTTTGCAGATCACACGAGTCATTTTTTGTGTCTTCCTTGAGACTGATTTTACCATTTACAAGAAGAAAATGGCCAACATCTTTCAAGGTATGGATGTTTACTTCCCAAGGACAGCATTTTGCTTGGTTTTGCTATTTTTACCTGTTTTTTTGTCTTTGAGCAAAACAAATTAAGGAAATGATTACTTGTTACCATGGCAGTATACTATTTAGAAAGTATGAGATATCTCTTGCTATTAGTCACTATAGCGATAAAGAGAATTTGCAATCTATGTTGTTTATTCCCTGGAGATAACGGTTTAAAGACCTGTCAGACTTGAGTGACATCTTTAAACGTGAAAGCATGAAACGCTGAAAAAATCTGTGCGGAAAGTTGTCAAATCAAATGCCAAGTTCACCACGCGTTGCTTTAATGCGATTAGAATAGTTGACGTCTCTTTCAGTTTATCTGCAGACTGATCTGTTCTACAGTTTTAAATATCTTAGTGGGATGTAAATGGCAGATTCATTTCAGTGTAATAATGACTTGGATTTCTCCAGCAAGAGCTGAAAACATTCAGGGATACGTATGCATAGCAACATATCATCCCTGGTTACTGCTCCAGAGCTCTACGTGTGGAATAAACAAACATCCATTATCTCCTACTCCCACTCTCTTTTCTGCCCCTCTCTCGATTCACTCGCCCCTTTTCATGCCATCATCTTTTTACGGGGACAGGGAGCAGTCACCAGCTCTGATGGGGGCTCCACAGAGGACTGAGCTGAATAGCTGGGGAGCTGAAAGAGGCTGGCTGGCTTCACCAGCCTAGCATTACCTCCCATTTACCTCACTTTTCCCTCTTCACCTCCCCAGCGGAATACCAGCTCTCAGGCCTTCATCTGGCTGTTCCCAGATGGAGAGTGTTTTGTTCTCCCTGCTCTCCCGTCATCTCCCCCGCCCCTCTGCCCAGGCTCTTGCCTGAAAGATTACATTCTGAGGAGAGACCTTAATTATGCCTGCCTGCCCTCCTGCACCCAGCACCCGTCCCATCATATTAGTGTTTTGAGATGAGAATCTGGAGCTGTTGTTCTCCAGTTATCTCTCTCGCCATTTAAAAGTGTAGTCAGGGGATAAATGCTCCACATCTCTCTGTAACGGGGAGCAGGGCTAAAATAAAATGACAGGCGCCAAGTGCGTGTGGCACAAAGAGCAATCCAAAGATATTTATTTATAGTCTGGTAAAGCCATCGAAGTGAGCAATTACCATGCCCTGTGGAAAGTATTCATGCTGCTTAAACTTTCTGGCACTTTGTCACCTTACAACCTAAAACTTTACTGTATTTTGGGGTCTAGTGCATAACTATGAAGGCAAAGTAAAGACCTAGATGGTTTTCAAACTTTTTTTTCTTTCTTGAGTAAAGAATAATTGGGCTGGTTTTGTGTTTAGCCTCCTGTGCCACAAATTTGCGAGGCCAGCTTTCCGTGCAAGCTTTGTCCATCTAGAAGATAACATTTTTACCTGTTCTTTGCAAAATAGCACAAGGTCAGTCAGAATGGATCCAGTTTTTCCGCAGATTCTTGACTGGAATTAGATCTGGACTTTCACTTGGCCATGCTGACATGTATTTATGCTCTGATGTTTTGCTGTTAGGCTAAAAAGTTATTTTAGTCACATTGGATCAGCACTTTTTCAGTATTTCTTATGTTTTGCCTTCATGATGTATTCTCAGAGCTATATTTTAGCCGTGTTGTTCTTTTTGCCACACTAATAGCCAGATTCATGGAGTGCACAGTTAATACTTAAATGGTTTACAGATTCTGAGCTGGGGATCTCTGTAGCTCCTCCAGAGTCAGTACACTAGTTTTTCTTGATTGAAATGTTTGTTTATGTTGATGTCCAGGTCTTGGTAGCTTTGTAGCTGTTCTGTAACTCTGGCTCTGAGCGGCCTGGGGTGTTCCTTGGTCTTAATAAGGCTATTTGTTCTCCTCACAGGACAGTTGTTTTCATCTGCCTCAAATTCGATACCCTAAGGCTGCATTCACACCAGCCCTGTTTAGTCTCCCTAAATCAAACTCCAGTTAATTTGTCTAGAATGTCAGATTTGTTTGGGGAGGTGCTAATGCCTAATTTTGGTTTGTTTGAAATGAACTCCGGTGCTGTTCGAATGCATATGTGGTTGCAAAGAGGACCAAAAACCGCTCCAAAAGCAATAAGCGAATACTAGCATAGAGCATTATGGGAAAATACATCCAATGCAAATGTGAGAGTCTAGGTTAGCGTGAAGAAATGGATTGTGGTCTTTTAGCTAAGTCAAAAAAGAAATGTTATCATTTCTAAAATTTGTCACCACTCCATTTTGTATACAACTTGTGAAGAACCTTCTTCAGAGGTTTTTTGTGTAACTTCATTCAGTGGTTCTTGGAGCAGTGCCACCACAGGCGAGGTGGGGGGAGCAGGTTTTGCAAAGGGTTTTATTTGTTGTGTAAAAGCGAACAGCACCAGCTGAAGAGGTAACAAATGTTTAAATTGGGGTTTCCAATGGAGCCGTACTAGACTGTCAGGTTGTACAGTCAATTGCAATCAATTGCCTTCAGACGTCATCTGCTTTGTAAGTAGAATTGACTGCTGATGGCGACTGGTTGCACTGGGTTTTATTTTGGGGTGTCATATTACAGGGAAACAATGAAGATCGAGGCTTTAGTATGGCAAAATGTGAAAAGGTTTAAAAACTATGAAAGCTTTTGTGTAGCTTGTAAATTTTGAAAGCAGGAGGCAGAGTTTTAATTAATATCTGCAGCAGATACCATGACATTCCTCACCCGTCATCTGTTCTTTGACCCCTGAGGTTCAGGGCCGCGCTCATGTCTGCTCTGCTAACATGTGTGGGCTGGAGAGAATAAGTGAGTGTGACTTTTCCACTCTGGATCAATGTCGGCGGTGAGCCAGACATTTTTACTCCACTCTCACCTACACCTGTTCTAATCTTTCAGCTCATGAGCAAGATCAAAGCATTTACCACATCCTCAGTGAAAACTGAAGCTCTTTCAACACATTCAGTCAGGAAGAACAGAGACGTGAAATTAAGAATCCCGTGAATGTCGACTACATTCTGATGGAAGGGGGAATGGATTCGTATGGCTGATCCAGCAAAATGTATTTCGGAGGTCGTGGAAAGGTTTGCCGTAAAGAAAGAAATGCTGATTGGTATGATTGCGACATGTCACTAATGCATAACCCCGTAGTGTGAAAAGACTTTCATTTAGACTGTGCAGAATGGCAGTAGTGAATCAGAGGCTGCGAATTAGCTCTGCAGGTGTGCTCGAACACTTTCAGAACATCTCATCATCCTCACTGCCAGGGGAAGACAGTGGTGCGGATCCTCCTGCAGCACCGATGCCACACACTGAGGCTTAAGATCATTCTGTCTCCTGCAGCACGCTCGCTTTCAATAACCCTCCGTTATATCGACCAGCCCGTTTTTTTTTCCTCTTCCTCTCCTTACTTGCTCTCACTTACGCCTCTCCCCGTTCACTTGCCCATTACCTTATTCTCCCACTTACTATCATTCCTTCCTATTGCATCAAGGAGGGGCTTCTCCATTGCCTCTTCTATCAGCAAGCTGCTGCAGAGCTGCAGTGATTGGTACCCCTTTGTGCTCTTTTTAGTATTTGTATGTGTGTGTAAGGGGAGGGGGGGTCGTGTTAGAAGTCCAGATCTCCCCCCGTCTCATCGGTTTCAGGAATGCCCGAGCTAAGAGCAGACAGAATAGATTTTTATTTTGAAGTCTCGCTACTCCCGTTTTTCATTGTATAGCCGCTCTCCTCGTATTCAAGCAATCTGTCAAGTGACAATGACTGGAGCAAGAATGTGTAAACAGGACATTTGCATACAGGAAATTGCTTTATTACAATGTGAATCTCCACAAGCTGTCAGTGAGAGGGAGCCAAAATATGGTTACTTGTCTGCAGAAGGAGGAAGCTGAAAAATAGCCTCTGCTGACAATAATAATCGTGCATACTAGCCATAGCGCACACTGGAAGCAGGTAGTTAAACCATGTAGAGTATTGAATTTCACACTTTTGACATGCTTACGAATGACTGCACATTCTGCTTTGCACTGGTATGTTATTTGTGTTCAAGCAGGCTCATTTAATGAGTACTGATACAAGCAGACAAAGGTCTTTTATGTATCACCAGCTCAAGGAGCACTTCATGCATTCAGAGTCATGGAACCTCTCAAGCACACAAAGACTGATATATGCAAGTAGACAAAAAGGCTTGTGAACACCACCGCTATCTTTTACCTGCATTGGACCAATCCAATCCTCAGTATCGGGGTTTGTATGCATTGATATAAGGATCTGATAATTACGCCACCTATTCTTGCCTTGTTAAAAGAACCACCACTGTTTGTCCTGCTTGAAGAAATGTAATCAAAACCACAACAGTTGCTGCGGTTGTGTTTTTTAAACAAAAAAATAAATAATACTTTGACTGGATTTACCATGTCTTGAAAATAATCCTCCAGTTTGTCATCATACCTGACTGTAATTTATTTGACAAACATAAAAAAGGCAACATTGTGACATCAAAGGAAAATGAGATATGCGTCTAAAAGTTTTTATTTAATTTTTTTGGCAAATTATATAACCTCTGAAAAGTGTGGCCTAGACTTGAATTCCTTGCTCATGCAGAACCATACATCTCTGCTATTTCCACCGTTTTTTAAGATGTGCCTCCACAGTTTCATGTTAAAAATCGGCTTGTTCATTGACACAACATGGAAAAAGCTCAGTCAGACTGCATTGAGAAGGTGTTTCAGCTGTTATGTTTGCCACTGTATCCACTGCATACAGTTTTTGTGACACTTCAGTAATATTCACTACTTTGTTTTTCTTTTGCTGTCACATAAAATCACTGTTTTTATTTTTGGTTGTGATTTCACAAAATGCAAACCAAAAAAGAAAAAAAAACCCGAGAGGTGTGTGGACACATAGACTTTGCTGTACACACACATACACACGCACACACACACACACACACACACACACTTCAGTTAATTTATTTAATCATGTGATTATACTCTGATTCTGATTGTCGTGTCTGACCACATGCTTGTCTCGGCTCGTGTTATTTGCGAGAATGGAAGCAGCCAGGCAGCTGTGGTTGTAGAGTAAAAAGCATGTAGAAATTGATTCTGGGTACACTCCTCTCCTAATATGATCCGGGTGGCTGCCCACAAGCTGGGCTCCATCTCCTCTTCTCCTCAATCAGCCACGGTGCTGACAATATTAACACAGCCCACAGATCTGCAGAGACTGCTGCGTTCTCTCCAACTGTTTCACCGACTTCCCAATTGACATTTATTTACATGGTTCTTAATACACTCTATATCCTTAACATTTCTACACACACACACTCACCTAAAAAATAAAAAATATCATGGCTCTTCTACTCCTTCGGAAGAAGTAAAGCTGTGGCATGCGCATGCTTTTATCGCACACATATAATTTGTTGAGGGAGGGTATGAAAGGCTAGGAGAACCCTGTGAGGGGTGAAAATGAAGTCTGTGTAGGTTCCACAACGCTGTTCCTCAGGTTTGGGAAATGAGGAAACCATGGTGTATTAGTGATGTGATTGTGAGAAAGTACAGGCTCAACATTGGCAGCATGAGGATTCAGCTTCAGCTCGGTATCAGTGAAAAATGCTCATGTTTGTGCATAAATCAGACGTGTAGTGAACAAGCCCTGCATATTTGCTTATCAACATTTCACTGTTGTATTGACATGGTTACTTAATGAATAGGCCTGGCTTTAGTACAGTTCCAGTTTTAACATTAAACAGTTTGAACTGCTGCTTTTAAGGCTGTTCAATCTGAGTTGAAACATTACCAAAGAAAATCTTCTTTTATAGTGAATCCTTTTTTAGGCAAGATTTATTTGATGTTTAATATAATAGTGTGTATATAATATAATAATCTGTGTAAGTCTATGATATATTTTGCCATGTCATTAAAGTTTTAAATCCTGATAGAATATTAATCATTTCTAGTATCTTAGAATAAGCTTTAAATCTGTGTTTGTATTTTTTTTTTCTGCGGAAGGGTGAATGAGGAGAGCCTTTCAAATGGAAAATTTTTAGGGGAACTCTCAAAATAGACGTGCATAAACTATGAACAATTGTGCTAAATTTTGCCTTCAAAAATCTTTACAATCACAACAACTCCAAAAGAATTGACAACCTATGATTTTTCAACATTTGGCAGTTCTGGTTACCTTGCAGTGTGAGATCGGATTTCTTTTATAATTACTTCTGCCACTAAGTTGACTTTATTGATTATAAAGCATTATATAGCATCTTATTCGAAGAGAAAAAAATGTACAAATCCTGCAATCATAATGGCATCATTATGCAGGGAAACTACAACAATGACCAATAAAAGACTGGCCAGTTCGTTCCATCAATATCTAGACACTTTGTGTCTAGATATTGCCATTTTGTCTGGCCCTACTCCACTTCACTTTTAAAAATCCATCTTGTATACATGTCGTGAGAGGTTAATTTTTTGAAGATAAAAATTTCACAGCTTTATGCCACATTGAGTATGTTTCTGACAAACCTTGACATATCGCGACACTTGAATCAAAGTATAATCACTCTGGCTGACCTCCTGCTGCTGTGTACTGTATAAAAAAAGTACCTATGAGTAGAAAATAGAAAAATCTTTTAAACCATCTCTTGTCAAAGTGGGCTACCAAACCTCCCACCGGTGCATGCAAATCTGCACATATCTGCAAAATGTTGTTGACTGTAAAGACACGACTAATGGAAAAGTATTACATCACAAGCACCCTTGACAAATTAAACCAGAACAAAACTAGAAAAGGACAAATAATTAAACACGTATACAAATCCCAGTCACTTACTCGTGTGTATTTTGTCATTAGATACCAAAAGAATATTTAAGCTAAACATTTAAACAAAAATTGTGGATGGTTTCAAGCACTGTGTTGGGTAATTTTTCTTCTCTTGAGGCTCTACTGGAGACAAAATTCACCCACTTGCAGATTGAAACATTCCAATGCATTTCTCAATCGAAACGCCTCGAAAATGATCACATTTTTAATATTCAGCTTTAATTTACCACAAAAAGATCTACCAACACTGACACAGTTTTGTTCCTGTCAGTCTCGACATTTTTGTGCATGGCTCTAAAAGTAACTTTGCTGGAATGATTGATGGAGAAACAGGAAGAAAACGGGGACAAAAGCAAATGCGTCACATACAGTTATTCATGACCAAGGCGCGCACATTTCCTGCCTGGACGAATGCTTGGCTGGTGAAACCGCGCTATAATATTTGGCAGTAGTTGAAGCAGCTTCTGTTTCCATTCTTGCACTGTTGTTACTGTATCAGTGGGCCTTTCTTTGTTTCCCCGAGCAGGGTTAGATTAATGCACTGTACCCTTTTATTCAGTGTTATACAAAAGAAAAGCCTGTCGCAGAATCCGCAGGGAGCTCTGATGGTTGCACTTCTACAGAACAGATGACAACAGCCTTTCATCAAAGCGAACACACTCTTTGCTTGTTAAACCGCAGTGCAATCATTTTCCCCGAGTCAAACCAAGCCGCATATACATATATAATCACAAATTGTACATACTTCACTCATATGAACTGTACTTTCCAAAAAAAAAAAAACAAGCATGCCAACTGTTGTGGAATGACACAACACACCCTGAGGCATGCTGTGCTGCATAAGATCTGAGTGTAGGAATGCAGTTGAGAAAAGAACCAGGAGCTCCGACTCTCACTCAACAGTTCCTCCAGAAGCAGATCCCAAAGCCTGTTTCTCATCTCATGCAGTGCAACTCAACTTCTCCATACAGAGACACCTTTAACTCACCTTAAAGTCTCTCTCACAGCAGGGCTAGAGGGACTCAAAGGGAAAAATCATTTTTTAAAAAGGTACAATTTTCATGACCAGTCTGCAGTTCTTGTAATTTCAGGTTATATAAGGTTTTATGTCACTCATGCCAAGTCGTACAGAATGAACTTAATTGAAAATGAATCTCTGTAGGATATGATCCTCTTAAACAACATACCCACATACTCAGAACTTTGTCATAATAATAAGAGACTGATGGGAAATGGAGACGGGTTATTACTGGGTGAATAAACAATAGGGGGTTTTACTGTTCTCATCTCATTTAAAAAACATCCTAAATACTGGTTCTTTAAAAGCCAGCAATGTCTACATTGAGTATTATCAAAAAAATATAGATACTAGATACGGGTACTCCGGCTTCTTCCCACAGTCCAAAAACATGACTGTCAGTTTAATTGGGTTCTCTAAAATTCTCCTTAGATGTGTGTGCATGGTTGTTTGTCCTCTCTGTCTCTGTGTTGCCCTGTGATGGACTGGTAACCTCTTCAGGGTGTACCCCCTCTCTCGCTTGTTTGCCGCTGGAGGTCGGATGAAAATGGACGGATGGATGAAACTTAAGCTTTTACACGATTTATAATCAAGTGGGGCTAAAACTAATGCTTAGTTTGCATTTGAATCAAAAATATTGAAGAAGGTTTGATATTTTTTCGACAGCACTGAATGTCAACTAATATTTGCAACAATCAACTGAAGGAGAACGTTGTAGGCTTATTGTTTGGAAGACGTGAAGTAGACACACAGTGTTGAAATACTGTGCTCTAAAAGTGTAATCAATTTATGATGACAGGTTGTATTGTACTTTAGAAAACTGCCTGCTTTAACACACTCATTTCCCTCCTCTTCCAGACAATGACATTGAGGTTACGGAGGAGCAGCTGAAGGGAGGTGAGTGACAGAATATTTCATGGTTGCCTTTTCACCTTAACACCTCCATTAAAGCAGACAGAGGGTGAGGGAGCGCCGTAGCTTTGGCTTGTGACAGTGATTTGCTGGGTTTTATGCGGCAGACAAAATTGAATGTTTATGCATCTGCTGACAAGCCGTATCCCTGGCCTAACTCATCTTAGTATAAAAATACTTCATGTCAGGTGCGTTACACTACAAGAGCTAATTCCCCTGACGACATTCTGTTCATCCGGCTTATGGCCACAATGCCTTTAGACCACCTAGAGCGGTGACAAAGAGACTACAGATTGGCATCCCTCCACAGCATAAGCCAGATGATAGCACAAACATGACTGTCGGCGCATGATGCTTTTATCTCCACCACATCATGTGGCACGCAGCCCAAAACTCCCAGATGTTGCTTATCGGGATAAACTATTGACATTCATCCATGCACTGATGTCCTGAATAAGCAGCGGCATAAACAAAGTGCCTCATGGAATTGTGTGTGTTGTTAAACAATAGATGCAGCATAGTTTAGCGTTGTTGTCACTGCTGAAGAGATTTATTTCTGTGAAAAGCAGTTTCCCGCCTGCAGCAGTTTGCTCTCTAGGGAACGTTGCACCTGATGACGTTTTCCTTTATAAAGAAGATCCAAATTTTTCTGCTGCTGATGCTTTATAATAAAAAAATCTCATAGCACACGTGAACCCAACTAAGCAGAGAACACCATTAGTTTTACTGTCTATTGGAGAAAGTGGCCACATTAGAGTAAATGTAGAGCTCTGGGTGCTATCAAAATGTTTTTCCTCCCAAAGTCACTCCCATGATTTGCCAATTACACGCATCTGTGTTTTCAAAGGGAGTCCATTTTGGGGCAAACATAAAAGAGCTATTTTATACGTGCACTGTAAAATGTGATATTTCAAAGTGAAACTGTGCGGACGTAATGGCTGCATCATAAAGATTTTGGCTCAGACCAAATGCATTTGAGATTTTTAGCCCAGACAGCCTACACTATTTCTATAGAACTCCTCACCAGCTGTTTTACACTACATACTCTATAATAACATACCATCAGACCATAAAACGCCAGCTGAAACAATTCCTGATAATTCCTAGCTCTCTTGTTTTATCATACCCTTCCTGTCCTCGTCCAGTTTGGCCTTGTTTGATTTCCTTCTTTGTGGGTGCCAAGAACTGGCCTTTTATTCCACTCCATCAGCCAGAGTTTGAATCAGTCAGCTTTGGAACCAACTCAAAGCGTCAAATGATTTTTATGCTAACGTGGAATGGTGCTTTTGGCTCAGACAGTGGTCTGGAGATGCTCTCAAAGCCTCACATTCTTCCCTCCTCTCCGTCTGGAGATTTCCTTTTTATGTTGTTTTTTTTCAGGCAGGTAACAAAGCCACAGAAGAGAGCTGCACGGTCTCCTCAGAGGCACGCCGAACTTAGGCAGCCAAGACTGAGTGTTGTTTTAGGATGTCAAGTTTTTTTTCTAAATCTAAATTGAGCCCTCATGCATTGATTTACAAATTATTCAAAATAGTAAATGATTGATGCATTTAACTGTAATGTATTAAATGAAGGGCTTTGTAGTAAACCCTCACATGCTTGCACATTATGAGATATTACTCCAAAATCAATTGTGCAGTTGGTTGCACTTCCTTATGCATATAACTTGGTCAGTTGGCATTACAGGATGAATTAGATTGCATTATATTACATTTGGACTTTGATTAGACTGCGTGTCATTAAATAGGCTGTATTATGTGTTTGCCAGGCCCCTAGTGCCATTTTATAGCACAATCAAGTAACTATGTTACCTTCAGTTGCTATAAAATACCCCCTTTAACATACAGTGAAGGAGTATTTGGCATGTTGCAGATTTTTTATGTTTTCTATTTACTTTATTCAGATTTCATAACCTGGTTGAGTAAATGTACAACCATTCTTGAAATAGTCGTCTCACCTGTTAAAAGGGCAATATTATGTATTTTTTAATAAAAATACTTGATTTATTGCCCAATCAAGTAACTATATTACCTTCACTTGTTATGAAAATACTCTATAAATCAAACATAACTTAATAGAATGTGATTTTTAAATTGGGCCACTGTCTCTTTAAGAAGCTCATGCTATTTCTGACACTCCTTTAGCATATCATTTCAATAATGCTTGTCATCATTATGGTGTTAATCATTCTTAGGAGCTTTGCAATGAAACTTGGCTTGCATGATAAACTCCACAGATGCGCAGTTCCACCAGGTGTTTGCTAATTGCTGCTGCTAGTCTGGAGGAGCTGAGTGGGGCAGAGTGCTGGGTTGCATTGCTCTGTTGGGTGCGGTCTTGGCTGGGGAGCCATTTCCTAGGAGGAGCTCTGAGTATATTGGAGATTCAAGGATTTTCCCCAAATCATGAATAAATCAGAGCAACAGTCCTGGTATGTTTTTGATGAGAGAATAACATTGTAACATGACATAACACTCAAAAAAGTCTATTTTGCATCGTTCTGCCAGTTTGAAACTGAAAACTAGGCACTTGCTTGTTTTCTTACAAACAAAACTGCCCTTGCAGTGTATTTATTCTGACATTCCCATAGAAATTAAAACGGGATCGATTTTGGACGGCCTTCTAAGGATTTCCATACTCAACTTTTCCAGCTTGACAACAAAGACGAGTTTTACCTTTGATACTTTTATCCCGCTTTGCAGATACATCTTAAACAGCTTATGGAGCTAACATTTTGAATATCGGCGTCTACGGAGAACACAAAACAAAATAGTAAAATGCTTTGGGTTGAGCTAAGAAACGTGCTTATTTTAGCATTTCAGGCATAGGAGTTGTAGGATAAGTTTTATTTACTCATGCCAACCCACTTGACAATTTATATCGACAGGACCTGACAAAAGGGTTGCATCTTGTTGCTTTTTGTAGATAGAGACGCATCAGTACTGCATCAGTGAAGCACCAACTCTCATTGTTTACTTACAGACAGCACACCTCCATCAACAAAATCTACAACCAAGGAAGAGGCAGAGGATGGCGAAAAGGGTGAGCATGTTACTAAATCTATACGTCTGCCTGTATCCGTTTGTTTTCTACTCCAATTCTTTTTACTGTTGAGCATGCCAGGGAGCGCTGTTGGTAGTGGGAGCCTCTTACACTGATATGTGTTTACAGAAAAATTTTCCAGCATGTCTAAACTAATGGAATGTGTTTTTGCTGGGTAATCTCTTGCTCTCTGATGCCTGGCTCTCCTCTTTGGGGAAATGAATAGAGGATGAAGCTTGGTCCTTTTTTTAAAAGAATGTTTTCTTTCGGGCAAACCTGTTTAAGAAGCCATTATCTGGCTATTCTGCAGCTTCAGCCCCTTTGGATGTGTAATGTTGAAACAATTATAGGCTTCTCCAATACGATGGACCAAAGATAATGAGATTCTTACACTGGAGGGCGTTGGTAGGCAATTAAAATTGTACACCATCCATTTGTCTTGAAGCCTTAAGATTGTAGGAAGTTTTTGAAGATAACAGTCATGCTTGTTTTCTTTGGAGAATCTGCTCCTTGCGATCCTCTGGACATCGCAGTCTCTTGAAGGGCGACAATACAATTTACGCAGTAAAACAAAGCATAACAAGTCATTTTCATCTGCAAGATACTTCCTCTTTAATCCACAGCCGTAATTCAGGATGATTCTAAAAATTCAATCACCAGCATTAGAAGGGCATAAGTATTTTGTAATAATCTTTAGAAATCCTAATTTATCAGGCCCCACAGCTTAATAGTAACTAATCCATCCACAAAAGGCCTTGACGCAGCTTCCCGGCTTGGGAACAGTCAGTCCTTGAGACAACCTCTCTCAGAGGAAGGGAATGAAATGATTTTGTTCTGCCTGCACTGTAAAGGTTAGGTGTGGTTCAATGTAGCACATAGGAGGGATTAATCATAGCAAACGCTCAGATGTCAAGATACCACAGAGCAGAGGAACAGTGAGCTGGAAAAGCACACTGTCAGCTGTGTGAGACGGGCACCCTAAGACGCTTTAGAACAACAGAGAAGGAGCTTCCTCCTTTGAAAACACACAGCTGTATTTTACTGTATCCTGTCTGTACTGGGGTTCTGACGAGGTGTCATCGATCTGGGGGGGATTTTATTTTGGTTTATTATTATTATTTTTTATTTTACTGAAACTGGTACCTGTCAGTTTATGTCAGTGGATCCATCAAATCCATCATGCTCCTCAGGCGGTGAACGCTTATGTTTTACTGGGTCCCCTATTAAGGTACAGAGGCGTTCTTCACTGCTCCTCAAAGAATAATTCACTGTTGGAGGACTGTACTGTTGTAGGGCTTCCCTTCTCCCTCTGTTTCATACACAACACATACAAGTAATTACTTTTTCACCTTACAAGCAAAAGCCCTCTGGGCCCCAAGGGGCTAAAGGAAAAAAATGGTAATAATGAAATCCCAGCATATTCTGAAATTCAACTAAAGCTGTCCAGTCAAAGCCCCTTGAATCTAATGGAACATCTGTGGAGGGAGATAAAGATTAGGGTGATGGCAATGAGACCTTCCAACCTAAAAGACTTGGGGGTCATCACAAAAGATAAATCACTGAATTACAAGTGGACGCATGCAAAAAGCTGGCAAGCAATTTGAAGAATGGTTTTATTTGTTGTAACTCCAAAAAATATCTTTCTATTTATTATTGAGAAGAGCATAAAAAACAATTTTTAATGAAAAAATCTTTTTTTTTAAAGGTTATGCTAATTTCAAAATTTTAGATTGTTTTGAGAGATTCTTCATTTCTTTTCAGAAAGCAAAACTGTGACTCAATGGGAAAAACAAACTTTATATATAAATCTGCTGTGGAATAAATTTGGCCTTTGACTTTATACTGTGTGTTAATTCCACACAGACTCTGTTACCACTTTTTGAACCAGGATTTTACTGGATTTGTATTGGATTTTATTTAGAGATATCGGATTAGAGAGGGTGTAAAGGGAAGGCAAGCCACATGTCAGATTCATATTTGTAAACATTTTTGGCAATGATCTATGTAAATCTAAATCTGAGTTAAATTGTATTACATTATATTACGTTACATTACATTACATTATATTATATTATATTATATTATATTATATTATATTATATTATATTATATTATATTATCCTTCTTTCCATTATCTTCTGATAATCTGGGGTCGGGTCACAATCATGTCAACATATTAAGGAAGTGGTTTAATTCATTTTAAGGACATAAATCATGAGATTTATGTTAATGAGTGGCTGATGAGTGATGAGTGCAAGTAGCCAATAAATGAAACCTCAGGCAATCGGAGGAATTTGAGAAATAGTGTCGCAGATCAACAGTGTGTGTGGGGACTAGCTGTGCTGTGATAATCCACATGAAACAGAAGCACAGCATGCACACGCTGCAAGTTACATAAATAAAAGTGGGGGGAAGGAAAGGGTGGGCCACCCGCTGAGCCAAGTGCTGGCACAGAGGTCTAAGGTGAAATATAAGCTCTTTGAGCACACCTCACAGTGTCTATTATCTGATATCAGGTTGGAATTAGTGAGATTAGTTGATGTCACAGGGCAAGCCACAGTAAAATGTGAAAACTGAGCCAGAAATCAATGCCTGGCATTGGATGCATACTGAGAATAACCTGAGGGGGCTGATGGTGAGAGATGGCGTATCTCTGTGCGGGTGTGGACAGATATGTAGATTAATAACACTGTGTGGACTGACAGCCAGCCTCTCTATGGGATGCCATCTTTTACGCTGTGGCTGCCTGTCAAACATGGCTCACAAACGAACTTGCACTTTGCTTGCACACACAGATTTCACATGCTGAAGGTCTCAGAATGATCGCTGTGGGTCATCCCAGAGCTTTTTTCCCCCGACTTTACATGTCTCATGAATTTTTTAAGGTCTCTCTTCTTTTTGTCTTTTGCTTCAGTGGATTTAATCAAAGAAACAACAGACAAGGCTATGGGCCTATCTGAGCCTATCTGATGAGTATGTGCAAAGTTCTGTGAGAAAGTATTAGCCTTCTTACTTTTTCTTTATTATTCTGTCAGATTATAAAATATATTTTAATATTGTACAAGGATAAATACAATTCATTTTTCTAATAATTAATTTTCTTAAGGTAAAAACTATCAAAAACAAAAAATCAACTATAGTACCTGTCTAACAACATGAAGCAGGCTGAAAGATTTCCAAAACATATTTTGATCTGCTTCATGTTGATAGACAGGTGTTTTCACCGAAGGATATTTTGGTCCACAGTAAATGCAAAAAAATTTAAAATACAATAAAAAAAGCATTGAAAAAAGGCAGTTTTTAAATGATTGCGTTTATCAAGGCCAGAAAAAGCAATGCAGTTACACCTATGATTTGAAAAAAAAATCATCTAAAAAGTATCTGTCTTGACAACGTAAAGTATGATAAAAGATTTCCAAAAGATGTTTTGTCCCTGAGTAAATACAAAATGTAATTTGAAATAAATAAAATGCTCTGGGCTTTAGAAAATCAGCGACCACACACCAAACCAGTCCAGTTTGGCTGAAACGAAGCAACTCTTCAAAGAGAAATGGGAAATAATTCCTTCACAGCGATGTAAAAGGTTCATTGCTGATTATTGCAAACATTTCTCGCTAGTAACGTTGCCGCAACAAATTACCAGGTTATGAGGCAGTTCCTTTTTTTACCTCTACAAATGAAATTATCATCTGATTTGTTTTCATTTGCCTTTTGGTTCTTTTTCTCTGAAACATGAGATAGATAAGCAATGCATAAAAACTCTATAAGGGGAAATACTTTTTTACAGCACTGTAGGTGTTTATGGGGATTTAATATTTATTGTTATTTGCTGAATATAAACACCACTTCAACTTCCTTGAAAGTATCATCATCACTTTCAGTTTAGTCAGTGGTCACGCAAGTAGGACACACGAGGTACGTTGCATGTTGGGACCTAAATTATTAACCTCCTTGTAATCCTGCTGGCTTTTATGTTAACATAAATAAATCATTCAGAGTGAGTAAGATTTGTCTTTTTTTTTTCTTTCTCAGAAATACACTCCAGCCTTGTTTTGTGAACAAAAGTGCAGCAGAGTGGTTGAAATTGCTCTTTTGTTCCTACATTTTTCAAAGTGGGTTTCATGGACATATTGACACTGGAAATGTTGTGGCGTTTGCTGAAGCCTCCTCTGTGAAGTATGTCAGAAACCGATTCGCAGCTGTGACAGTATCATACCGTGCGCTCTGGTAAAGAAAGCTGTGACGATGCTGCCACCTGCTGTTCGGGTTGTGCAGGTCTGGGGTTTTATTTTGTGAGGAGAGACGGCAGCCTAATTGATCCCAACTTGGAGCCATTATAAATCACATCAACCCAGCAGAGAATCTACTCTGTTAGGAGTTGCATGTGAGTGTGTGTGTGTGTGTGTGTGTGTGTGTGTGTGTGTGTGTGTGTGTGTGTGTGTGTGTGTGTGTGTGTGTGTGTGTGTATCCACAATCTGTCGCTTTGCATCCTCTGTCCCAAATAGAACACTGTTCCATTCAATAAGCCAAACACAAATGATCAAATAACATGGAGGAAATTACTTTTGGTACTTTGTCGTATCTGATTTATGGTTAATAAAGATCACTTTAGAAAGCCATGAATACCTTTTTTTAACACAAAGAACAGGTTTAGGATGTTTTCAAGGCTTGGGAAGTATTATTCTGACACAGTTCTTCCTGGTGAAGTACTCTCTTCAGCCCCCCTGTCTGTGCTTTCTTCTCAAAATGCCAGTCATGATTAATACAAAGCGCTGCCATCTGTGTGTCACCGGCATTCTGCGTGATGGACAGAGGTACTTGGGACAAACATGTGGCAGTGGTAGGACTGGCCTTTTCCCCCATTTAATAGAGGTTGGCATTTTTATTGTTCTGAGTGCATCGCAAAATTGCATAGATATGAAAAAATGGCCTCTTGCTGCAGCTTGTTAAAAAAGCAATTATAGAAGCTGCACAATAGCCATTGTGAAGCATGTTCTCTTATTGGTGTCATGGCTTTCATTTACTCAATTTGTCCCAAATGTCATTGGTTTATGTGTGTACATAAATGGGAAAGTGCAGGAGGAAGCAAAGAGGGACACGCAGGATGAGAGTGACAGATATGATGGCAGATTAATGTCTTATAAAAATATATACGCATATTTTGCCTTTTATGCTGGCATATTATTAGAAGCTGTTTAGCATAGGGAGATGGCAACGTGTCTGCTGACTTAAGAGTGGTGATGATATGCATGCAACTAAATCTAAATCAAGTGGTATATGGTGAGCCATAAAACTTGTTACATGATCCATTAAATATACAGTTTTATTTTATTTTTCCAATGGTGGAGACCCATCATCATCATCATCATCATCATCATTAGTATAACTGCATGCATTAACATGCAAAAGTATTCATATCCCTTCAACTTTTTCACATTTTGTCACATTACATCCAAAGACTTCAATGCATTTTATTTAAACTATATATAATCAACACAAAGTAGTGCATGACTGAGAAATGGGCAGGACATGGTGGATGAGTTAAAACAGTTTTACTCTCAGAAATAAAGAAATAAGTGTGTTGTGTAAATTTATTCAACTCTCCTGAATCAATACTTTGTAGAAACCAACATTTGAGGTCATTTCAAGTTTTTAGTTTTGGTTTATGTCTTCATCTAGACATTGAAGGTTTTTCTCTTTTTTTTTTTTTTACAAAATATCTCAAGCTCAGTCAAATTGGATACAGAGCATATCTGACTGGACTTTAACTTCACTTTGGTTGTGTGTTTAGATTTGTTAATCTGCTTGAAAATGAACTTCCGCCCCTAAATTTAAGTCTTGCTGCCTCTTGCAGGTTTTCTTTCAAAATTATTCTTTGTGTAACTCAAGCCAAATTCTTGTTACTGTTTATACCGAACAAGAGCATCGCCACAGTATGATGCTGCCATCATCAAATGTCCCAGCAGAGATGGTGTGTTTTACTGTCATCTGACCAGACCAATTTTTTTTCACAAATTTAATTTTTCCCCTGAAAATGATTTTTCTGCTGCCCATTTCCCATCAAGACCAGATTTCTAGATGTAAAAACCAACTTAACGTGTCAAAAGATTTTCCCACCTCATTGGCCTCTTGGAGCTTCTGGTTATGCAACCTCTTTGCACTTGACACTACTTGTTGTTTTAATCAAGGCTTTGCTAAAAGATACATCCCAAACTTCATTTAAAATCCTTGCTAAGAGCCAACCCTCAATTCTTTAAATTCTGATTTAGCACCATAAATTCCCAATAAAAGCTCCCCATAACAATTTCCAGAATTTTCCTTACCCTGCCTGGCAGGTGTAGTTGACCCTAAAGCTTAAATAAAGTGCTCTGGACTGATAAAACAAACTTTCTTTGTGAAGCACTTTGCAAAGACGTGATGTCAGCTCTCCTGAAATGAGTCCTTTGCAGAAAGAAGATGAACACTGATGATTAGTGTGACTCGTTGCTTTGTTTTCCTGATATGAATAGCTGGCATTTTTCACATTCATGCTTGTGCTTGTATGACAGCTCCTTCCCCTTCTTTTCTAGGTAAAGAGGAAGCTCATGACGAAGAGGAGAAGAATGATGGTAAAGCAGCTCCACGCACCATTAAAACATGTTCTCAGTCTCTCCCTGCTTCACCAATGCTTCTTGATGCCATTTGTCATCAAAAAATTTAATTTTTTATTCATCTCTGCTCAGCCTTTCCTTCCTTTCCGACACACAAGAAAAAACTTCTCTTATCACACTTGCTTGGAACAAAGAAATCCCTCAATTATGTATGGCTTTAGAAGTGACATTCTTTCTCTTTTCTTTTTTTTTTTGTCTCTTAATTTATGCATGTCTTTGTGGTTCCATTGCTCTCATACTGCAGTACAAAGACAAAGCTGTACAAAGAATTGGAGTAAAAAAAAGGCTTTTTGAGGTGATATGGAAAGTCGAATCATTTCGACTCTCTGCTTCAGTGCTGAACCTGAATGTTTTTCCCCTTATTTGAATTCCTTCTCTGTTTTTCAGAATCGGAAGATGAAGACATGCCGAATCAACCCCAAGGTATGGTTTAGTTTGGAGTCCAATCTTCCAGGACAAACACTGGCTTTGATTAGATGTGATCATCTTAAGTGTAGATTTCCACCTCACTAAAGTAGCATGTTGAACTGTTTCCCGTCTCTGACGGAAGCTGAAATTCAGCTTTGGTTTTTCTTTTTAAGCTTAAAGTGTAAAGGTATTGCATGGACATTTTGTTTAAAATAGAGCTATAGTAGAGCGATTCTAATGCAAATCTCCAAATACATCAGCGTGGAGCATCCCAAAGCTCAGATGTTATTTCTTGAGCTGTGCGGGTAAAGGGTATATACGTGTATCTGTGCATGTTCTTTTGGCACATTGGCAGCCATTAACTTTGAGCCAGAACCGTTTCTCTTTTTCGAATATCCTCTGTGCTGCTGGTATATAATTAAGATTCGGCATTTGCATACTGGCAGCGAGCGGCGCCTCATCTCTCTTCTGTTTTTGTTTTATTCAAATCCCATGCCATCGACAGTGATTTGACAGATAGAGCTTCTCTCTGCATGAATTTTGGAGGCATTCTGTGAGCAAGTTCTAGCAAATGCCGCCCTGGGATGCTATCCAATATCTAGGATGTGTAATTACCTTCTCATGAGACACAAACAGGGAGTTAAGAGCAAAAAAGACCAGCAGGATAATTTAACAGAAATTGCTCCAGACAGTACAGTGCTTTACAAAGGTAACGGCACCCCTTGAACTTGTTCAACTTTTTTGTCTCATTGCCACCCAATTTTTTTTTTTTTTTCATTATGGGATAGATCAAAAGTAATATTATTGCGAACCAATAAAAATTGGAAAAGTTTGATGTGTGCATGTATTGTGTGTATAGACATAATTAGCTTTTGCTATAATACTTTGATCTTAATTTTTACACTATCACCTATATTACAATAATGTAAGAATGTTAACTTTTGAAATATCTTATTCAGCAGCCAATATCTCTCCAGATTTTGTCTTTCTTTTAGTCTGACAGTCTTTTCCTGTCATCTGTCAAACTCCATTTCAGCAAAAAGACAGACCAAAGTGTTACTGTATAAATGTTTCATAGATTTCTATCAGCATTAATGGAGCATGAGGTTATGTTTCTGCCACATATTAAAAACGGTCATGTGACACTCAGATGCCCCAGTTCAACACTCTCTTCCTATTATTTGTTTTCTAACTATTTAAAGATGAGGATGAAAATTCACACAAAATGGAGTCAGAACAGCAACAGAATGATGGTGAACATGAAAAGTGTGGAGAAAAAGAAGAAAGCAAAATGGTCACTAGCAACGAGGAAGATGGCGATAAACAACAGGACACCAGCAAAGAAAAGGAGGATGACAAAGGTATATTTCTAACAGAAGCTTTGACCATTCCCTTTAATTTATTTTCTCTACAAACTCAAACAGATGGTTAAACTGTCCTGTGAAGGCTTGTAACAAATTAATCAACATATTTCCTTTGTTTCCATCACATCAAGAACAACTTGTCTCAGAGAAAGATGACGACCCACTGGATACCAACATGGAGGTGGAAGGTAAGATCCAAAAATTTTTTTCAGTTGATCTCATCTTATATAAACTAATTGATAGTTTAAATGAGTCTTTATTTAGGTGATTTTTCTTTTCTAAGCTGATCTGTTTGAACTCTAGCGTATCATATAACAACATTTGGTGGATTTTTTTTTTAAGATTGTAAGTTGCACTTTTTTCCCTTTGAAATCAGACTGGATCTAGTTCAACAATCCAAAACTCTCCTTGGAACCTGAGGTGGCAAAACACATTTCAGGAAACAGCCTTGGTGGAGATGCTGGAAGCAGCAAATCAACAAACTGCACTAATAATCTGAACTATTAAACAGTGTATTTCGCAGTGATCTCTAAAGATGTGTAAAAGAACTTCAAACAACTCTTTTAGTTAAGTAGAATAATGTTGCATATAATTTTTTTTTCTATGTGGCACAGAGGATCAGGTTGGTTGGATACCTTTTCTTCCATTACAAGTGATCATTGGAAGACAGCTTTACATTCACTCAGGCAGGTTATGAAATGTCACTGGAAATCATGAATGTAAGAAAATATAAAACAAAAAAAATAAATAAATGGTGGCAAATAATTTTTCACTGTCAAAGTGGCATTTTCCTTTTTATTTTTTTATTTTTATTTTTTGCTGCTATTAAAAATATTATATTTGATGACGTTACTTATATGGGGGAAACTCTGCCTATTTGATTAAGTCCATGGATATTATTGATTTTGCATGCACAATATTAATGTAGCACAGCAGCATGAAGTGTAACCTGGGCTAATATATATATATATTTTTTTAAAAAAAAATGCTGAATCATATGTAATGTCTTCTGACAACGAGTCCCCTGAAAAGTATTGTGGGTGTAGCCACATTTGAAAGAGGTTACTTGTCTTTGCCACAAACTCAAACGGTGAGCATTACAGTTGGCTCAGGTAGCAATTTTATGCCATTACTGTGGAATATTACCAATGATTTTATTCAGGACTGGATCCAACAAAGTAGAAAGGTGAAATTATTGAGAAAGATTTTAAATAACAGCATGTAATTTGGATCAGAAAGGGGCTTTTAATGAATCTCTCCTCTGGCAAGGTTTATTTGCAGCGGGTGTTTTTTTATCCGGACTCTTGAAAGTTGGTATATGAGCGTCTCTTTTTAGTGGACGTTTATGTTTCTGACCACACATCCGTCTCTATTTGCCTCCAATTTTTGGTGGTGACTCCTCACTTCTTGAGCGAATTCTCCTGAGCATTAAAGGTTTGAATTTTAAACCCCGGCTGCCCGTCTTCCATTTTTGCTCTAACACAAAGGTTTTAGTCACTTTCTCACCTCCGTTTCACTTTCCCTTTGACTGACATTCAATTAATTTGTGGAGAGAGAGTGAGTGCTCCTGATGGAGATGAGATAGCCTTCTCCATCCTCTGTGAAAAGCCAGCAGAATATATCCTACCCACACTACAGACTTTCCTTCCCTGAAAAGCTTCACTCCAGCCTGTTGACTGTCTCGGCTGAGCCTGCCACTATCTGTCACTGTCTTGCGTACCATGGGCTGTGTACTGTTTGGCAGGACTGTCAGGCAGTAAACAGTAGTGTCAGTTCTGATTGGAGGCAGATTGCATTTTGTATAGAAAAGCAGGGGCCTCGGCCAGACTTCTGCCTAAACTGTTTCAGATATTAAATCTCTTGCAACTCGGTGGAGACCAGCTTAGCCGTGCGCAACCAGCTATTCACAAGACAAGACCAACTGATCCCAGAGCCAATACCTTTTATTAAAAATAATAACTGTAATCAGGCTGCCTACACATGACTGTGGAAGTTAAATCTGCCTTATTGAAAGCAGTAATAAAAAGCCTCACAGTGACGAGACGGATTAAAAGTAAATCAAACAGATTGTGACGTTACTGAGATCGTTCATGTTCTGAATGATAATTATTAAGGACTTAATATTAATTAGTCGTACTTTTGTGCCAACAAAATGATTCTGGATGAAGGATAAATTTGCCCCGGGCTGCGGAGATTGAAGTCCAGGGTGTAGATGTTCAGAAAAGTTGCACAACCTTCCCCCTCCATCCTAAACAATTTCCTTAAAATAAAAGGGGCAGTTCAAGATTTTTTTTATGTGAAGTTCTGTTAAAAAGGTGTAAGCAGTTAATATCCTACCTGCTTTAGATAACTCTCCTGAATGTGTACAGGTAGCATGAGTCCAGATTAGTTGGTAGCAAAAACTCAAGCCCTGAGATGCAGGACCAAGACCAAATTGAATTTAGAGGCAGAGTTGGTTGAAAACATGACAGATCCGATAAGAAAATAGGCAGCGTAACAGCAGATGTTGAGCCTTGTATTGAGGATTCATTTATATTCAGCCAACTCAAAAATGTATAAAGTTGTGGTTTGACAAAGCATGAAGAAGGGATATGTAATCACTAGTGTGGGAAAATCTGAGTCATGTCACATGGAGCTATGAGGCGATTACATTTCTTAAATGTCTTTTTGTTACATTTGACAGGCTGTGTGGGCACACTGTGGCATTTTATAGACTTCATTATTACTTCATCTTGAAAACTGAGTTTCCTGTGTCTTTGTCATGTATATGTGATGCTTAAAAGTAAGTAGAGGCAAGATGCTTCCCTCAGGCAGTCTTTCCAAACAAGCTATTCAAGCCTTCTCATAATTGTAGTCATGAACCTTTAAAACATAACTTGACAATAGAGCCCTGTAGAGTTAGATGTGGATGTAAGGGTTGCTTTGTAATTTTTTTTTTGGAGGATTGCTCAGCTTGACCTCAAGTTAAACTTTCACAAACCTTCAGTTTGTTTGAAATTCAGCAGATGTTGTGGGGGGAAAAAACAAAAATTTCTTCTCTATAAAATAATCTTTCTTAGCAACACGTTTCTCTGAACTCATATCAACCTTTTCTGGCTGTGTGCTGAAACAAACCTGAATGCTGTAGAGCAGTTAACCACCCAGACATGAACCTTTTAACAAGGTCTGCACTCTTGCTCATCATCCGTTTAATTAAGTTCTTTGATTAGCAGCTTCTTGGAGCTAATTTCAAACTTAATTCCTGTGAAATCAGTGAAGTTGTTTCAGAAGTTTTTTTTGTTGAAAGAAAGGCAATTAAACTTCTGTATCGATTTAAAACCTGCTGATTATTAGATAATTTTATGGCCTAGTTGACAAGCACATGTACTTTCTTTTCATCTTCAGATTAACATGCTGATAGATCAGATTTATTTTGCCAAAAATGCACCCAGAGATCATTGCATTCTTTATGATCAAT
>CAEGAF010168407.1:0-23712 GCA_903067075.1 Micropoecilia bifurca | reverse complement strand
TGGGAGGAAACCGGAGTACCCGGAGAAAACCCACGCATGCACAGGGAGAACATGCAAACTCCATGCAGAAAGGCCGGGGCCGGGAATCGAACCCAGAACCTTCTTGTTGCAAGGTAACAGCTCTACCAACTGCGCCACTGTGCAGCCGCCGCAAATCCTTGTCTTGGTAATTAGATTTTCTCTTCATAAACTAGAATAAAATAAAATTAAAAAGTGCTGTTATTTAAAAAAATGCAAACATGATTTTTTTGGTGTACAGTAAAAAACGGATGAACACAAAATTAAATATAATTATATATTTCTTTCAGCAAAAAAAGAGAAAAAAAAACAGAAAAACAACGTCAGTCTACTAGCAAAAGTGTATCCTTCAATAACGGGTGACGTCACTGCCCGTTTATGGGTGGCGGTACTTGACATGCCTTGAATTAAAAAGACGCTTTTTTAAATCTAACTCTTCAAAAATATATTTATTATTATGTAGCTTTCACTATGCTCTTATTCAGGGCTGCACTGTGCTGCTGCTGCTGCTTTGCAACAAGGACGTCCTGAGTTTGAACCCGAGCCTGCATGAGGTCTTTCTGCATAGATTTTCTCCCTGTGCTCGCCTGGGTTCTCTTCGGTTACTCTGGCTTCCTTGGACAGTAACTGTCCAATATTACCATTAGGAGTGCATGATTATGTTCCATGTGATGGACGTAGGGTGAGAATAAGGTGGTATAAATAATGGGTGGATAATTTTGCCTATATGCACTTTTTTGTGGTTAAAAAAAAAGAAAAACAAAGTGGTTTGACACCTTTAGCGTGCACAGAGGAAACAGTGCCTCCTACAGTCTCAATATATAATGGTTGCAGAAACAGGTGCCTGCTTAGAGATATAAAAATCTATTTTTCTCTATGCCTGTGGTCTTATACTTTATCGATTTGAAACATGAAAAGAAATTCAGTCTTTTCATGTTCCTTTCATACTCACCTGCCTTTGACTTTTAAAAAAGTAAAGATATCTTGTATTTCAATTTAATATTTTCACTTTTTTATAAAATAAATCACATTACCACTTCTTTTTTTAGACCCAAAATATTGGGATACATTAAGAGCATTGCAAGACACAGAGTCATACTGGGGTACAAGATCTAAAAATTAATGAACTTCAAACCCAAATTTAAATTTAACTTGTCTTGATAATTGTGGCTCAATAATTTAAATAAAAAAGACAATTTATTTAATGAATTCAATTTTAAAATTGAAGTCCGTAACATTTATTAACCAATGAAGTTTAATTGCACAACATATTTCAGCAACAAGGTAGTTCAAAGTGCTTTAAATCACAAAAACATTAAAATAAGTCATAAAAACATCTTACAATCAACAATTAATAAACAAACATTACATTTTGCCAATGTCATCATCAAAATCATCAATACACATCAAATATATAGATCGATATTCTAGTGATTATGGCTCGAAAGCAACAAGTGGGGTTTTAGCCTTGATTTAAAGGAACTCTTTGTTTCAGCTGTTTTGCAGTTTTCTGGAAGTTTGTTCCAGCTCTGTGGTGCATCGAAGTTGAATGTACCAGTGTTCGCAAAAACTTATTAGCTAAAACATTTTAGCTACGCTTGCCAAACTGGGAGACGTGGGGGTCTGTGAGGCAGGACATTTCTGAATCACTGAGCAGAATTTTCTCTCGTGCCTCAGATTCACTTTAGTGGGCATTACAGTAGATTCTGTACATTGTGCTTTATGCATGGTAGATGGGATCATTTTATGGATACAATAAATTACAGCTGCTTGTGTAGTTACAGCTTCTGAAGAGGGCAGTGGCATGCCTGATTCTGATGATGATTGTTAGAGCTTTGATGAATGGGAGTTTGAGACCAGCTGAGGGGGCCTGCATGTCTGGTTTGAGAGTAAAGCTTTACAGTAACTTGCTGTATCTTTGGATATTTTCACAGCTTCACAATCTGATCATGTACACATTAGAAAAGCACTGAATAAACTAAATAAGACATCGATCAGCAGAATGTTATACAAATAATACAGTGAGGATGTTGCACAGCACTCTTCTACACAGGATCTGTGGATATATTTGCAAAAATACATTTGCAAACAAACCAATGATGGGGGGCCTTTGTGGTTCTGTGTTTATTGCGGATCAGTAACAATACAGTGAACTAGGAGGTTTTAGCACAACAATCTGCTAGTCCAAGAGAGCTGCATCCAAGTATAGTAATGGAAGGTGGAAGGAAAAAGTGTATGGTTTAAAAGGTGGACAAACAGTGATGACTTTGGTATTGGAAGATTGTGAAGAGATTTACAAGGGAACAGCTAGAGACCAGGCTTCAAAAATGGCTTAAGATCAATATATCCTTCTAGCTAAACTAGTCGAAGAGGTTTTTCTTTGTGATGTGACTGTTTCATTGCAGTAAAGTGCTTTACTGTCTTTCGGACAAACTAATATGATTTTTGTCAGAAAATCCTGCAGATAAGAGTTGAACTTTGGTCATTTAGGTTTTTCGCTATATGTGTACAACTGGTGCATTTATCAATCTGTTGTGTTTGAATTTTATTTCGTTACACAGCTGCCAGCCTTGCTTACAGGTTGAGGTCATTGTGGCTTTGCTTCTGCAGGCAATAAGGGAACGCATCAGTCAAGGTTGAGTTCAGTATTTCTGGTTCCAGGAGCAGAAATGCATCTTGATTTTTCTGTTCATCATTAATTTCCACTTGTCTTGGCCTATTCTCCTTTCCTGCTTTCCAAACTTCCTTAGTTTCTTTCTTTTCCCCACTCAGTGCCAAAAAAAACTTTTTTGTTCACACTGAACACTTTCCTTATTTCATGCCCTGCCACCCTCAGGTGTGAACGGAAGGGAATTAAGATCTGCATAATCCCGGAGCGGAACAGAGCCGTGACTCTGTGAACCCAGGGGCGAGGAGAGCAACTCTCAGCCTGGAGAGGCAGTCAACTGACAGCACCTCCTCTGAGAAATTATATGCTCTCCTGCTGGCCTTCCTGCTCACTACACGATGGGGGGAGGGAGCCACAGGGAGGCAAGGAGGAAAAGGGGGAAGATTAAGGAACGAGGGCAGGTGTAAAAGACAGGCAGAATCAGACGGAGGTGGGGAACGTGAAAACGTCGGGAAAGAACCGTGCCGAGATGTGTGCGAAGACAAAGCTGAGAGTTTGGCATGTTTAGCTGCAGGCAGCAGTTAGAATGAGGCTTGGAGACGGAGAAATGTGGCACAGGCTGGGAAACGGAGACAATGTGAGCAACTGGAGGCGGAAGAAGAGATCCGAAATAAGAAGCTCTCTGCCGTTTTTGAATGTTCAAAGCAGAGCTCGCAGACTGGAAGGACGTAGAAGTGTTGGTTGCCTGTCAACAGGAGGAAACGGGGACAAAGAATGCAATGAATATTACAGGTCGCATCAAAGTTAAAGTATGCAGTCTGAGAGGGTTGCGAATGCAGACTGCATGCATCAATCTGTGTTGTGTGTGTGTGTGTGTGTGTGTGTGTGTGTGTGTGTGTGTGTGTGTGTGTGTGTGTGTGTGTGTGTGTGTGTGTGTGGGTGTGTGTGTGTGTGTGGGTGTGTGTGTGTGTACAAAGAGACAGTGTTGCACCTTGCACTTCATGTCAGTTTAAATTCAGTGCCAGCTGAAAGGGAAAACCTGAATCTGTCTGACTTCCTTAGTTTTTTCAGCCACTTGGTTGATTTGCTGAAGTCTAAGCTCGAATCATAACAACATTAAGGCACTTTAAGAATATTTTTGAATTATTTTAGAGCAGAACAGTGTTAATACGTTTAATTATCAGTAATTTCCTGGTATAGTCACTTTTTTCCTCACTCGACATTAAATAAAGTGGCTTTCAGCCATGAAAATATGATTGTACCAATCATGTATTTTGATATGATATATAAATACAATGCCACAAAATGACTTGTTATCAATAAATGAAGAAAATGTGACCTTTACAGAGCTTGGGTGTTTCTTCAAAATTATTTCAAAGATGGAGCAGAACCTGGTTGCCCATTGTTCTTAAGAGATGGTTTTCCCTTTTTAAAAAATATGATTAAAAATATCTATCAGTTTTGACCTTAACCCTTCAGTTTTCTGCTTGAATGCCGGAGCTAAATATGGACTTCTTAAATGGATTTTACTTGGTTGTTTAAATAAATTAAGTGGAAGTTTTGATTATCGAGGGTGAAGACTGTTTATGCTAATGCTCTGTTTCCTCATGTCTCTTTTTTTTACCCCTGCCCCCAATTACTTTATTTCAAACAAGAAACAACCTGGAAGAAAGTAAAAAATGGACAGCAGTGAAAAAGATATAAGCATAAATATAGGGACATCATAAATACTGTAAATTGTTAAAATGAAAGTGGTTCTTGAAGTTTGTAGTCTTTCGAGGGCAGATATAATTTATACTTTAGTGATTTAGCATTAGCTAAAATATTTGTGATTAGTATTTTAGGGCTAGCACAGCTAACGTTTTAGTTAGCGATGCCCAGCACTAATAAATGACTGCCAGCACTTGAATGGGCTACATTTGGTTACGTTTGAAACTTTGCACCTTAACATAAAATGAAATTGCTCAAATTGCACATCTTGCTGCATTGTGGGATGCTTAATAAAAAGTAGTATCGGTCTAAAACTGTACTTTTTACTCATTTCAAAAGTCTTTGAACTTCACAACAGTTGAAGGATAAATTGTGGAAATGCTTCCTCGCTGCCTGGTTATCAGATATGTATCTGTTCATTGGTGAATTGCAGAGTGAAGCAGTGGTTTGCCTTGGAACGAGAGACGGATAATCTCAACAGGCAGGCTGTCCTTGCCTCTAGCCAGAGAGAGATCATGATTCACATCAGAAATGGGTTTATCATCCCATTGAGCTGGGAACTCCGGAGCCTGAAGCTTCCTTCAGAGAAACCTTGTCTTGGGGGAGGCTTTTCCTCTTAACTGTAAATGTTTTAAATGCTTCTCCACTGATTATAAACCCAACGTCATCATACTTTCATGAAATACAGCCTCGGACAGAATTGCTTCAGTTATATTGCAGAGATCTTTAGAGATAATCAGTAACACAAATGGGTTAAAAGAGCAAAGGGCTTGTTCTTTTTAGAGTTTAACTGAATTTCAGACACATAACATTTCTCAGTTTTTGGACTGCCGAGACGTTTTTCTGTGCTGCTTCCTGGCTTGTTAGAATAATAGCCTTCAAAGTTTGAAAGATAGTACCTCTGCTATGTAAACATTCATTCAAAGAAACTCAAGTTGTGAATAGCTTTGTTCACAATAGAAAAATAATCAAATATCACATTACAGATAAAAACAACTTTAAGACTGTCTTGATTTAAAACAGCTGAAATAAGCTTGATTTTAATAGTGCTTATATTTTGACAATATGCGATAAATTCCAACCCTACTTCACTCATAATAGTACTTTTTTTCCCATCCCATATCATATATTAAAGATATATTTTGCCAGCAGTTTTCACTTAGAGATTGAAGATTTCTTCCTCCCTCCATCTATAATGAAGCTTTTGTGTTGTGAGGGAAAAACATTTTTATTTTATCCACTTTTAAAGAGCAAAATATTGTTTGCTTGCTGAAACTTAAATTCCTTCTGGACTCGGCACATCAAAATAAGGCGGTTCGTAAATTAAAAATGGAGTATGTGCCTGAAATGTTAAATCTATACACAGCGTAGCCCATTGCTGTACATTCCTGTGAAGAGCCTCTGAAACACCTGTAAAGCCGCAGAGAAAAAAAAACAGTTTTTCACAGTAAACATACTGGAAGGAAGTAAACACAATTCAGCCAATGTATAAACATCCAGTTACGAGACACAATCTTTTTGGAATGGGTTTAATTAAATTTAGATGGTTGTCCCAGCTGGTGTAGCAGCATCTGCTCTCTAACGTGATATCTGGAGGCTAATAAACATGAAAAGGCGCCGCTTTGCAGAATATTCGTTTTGAACTACTTGTCTAAAAAAAAACATGGCCACTGGCTTGTATTAAAAAAAAAAAAACATTTAATTTCAACATGCAAACCTTTGCATATCTAAAACAACTAAAGCTTTAAACACATTGTCTTATTTTGTTGTTTTTGTCAGAGAAAACAAGAATACCACTCAGTGATTTCTCCTTGAGTTGCACTCAGACATTTTTTGCTAAAATGCAGGAAACTCCCCACACACTCTGTTGATATGCAGCAAGGACTGCGTGAACAAGGAAAAGCGCAGAAGAGGAGCAGATGGGATGTTTACGTGTGTTAATGACTAAAAAATGAGCCAAGTAGGACGAGGGGAGTCGAACAGACGGTTTGCTCTCCACAGCCAGCACAGCTCTGAGCAACCCTGGTGTACTTATCAATGAACTATGACGAAGAGAGACACGAAGAAGATTCATCAAAAGATAAAGAACAACTCGGTCTGTTTCTGCTTCTTAGCTTTTAAAATCCACTGAGGATGAATGCAAGATCTAATTGTCTCCACTTTCTTAAAAAAACAGTTAACCTTATCATGCCGTCTGCTCATTCCTTTACGAAAGTCTTTTTATATTCATCAAAAGTCCTTTAATCTTGCATTGTAAAAGTTTGTAGTGCTCAAAATAAGTCATTGTTGCATCTTTCATTTAAACTGACCTCCATTCTTGGTTTCGTAGCAAATAGGATTTAGTAAACAGGAAGCTGTACAGACACATATTTATTCTAAAAATAATCTTAATGATCAAAGCGCCTGGGACAGATTGGCCCTTTGCTTCAATGAACATTATATTAGTGATTGGATTCATAGAGAAGATGACAGGTTGCTGATGGCTAAGAACCGTGAGTGACTGCTTTCTGCCAAATATGATTTTCCTTTGCTTTTAGAACATGAACATATGTTTTTGTGGCCCTACAGTTGATCGTAACACACAGCAGTGGACTTAGATCATGTTAGTATCCAAAAACACAAAGAACATTGAAAAATATAATCTTCTCAAGTGTCAAATACCAGCAAATTGACCTTATTTACTCATATCCAAGGATGAAATAATGCACCAGCTTATGATTTGACAAGACAAAATATTGCAAATATTTTACAGAAAACGTAAGAAGCCCATTTTTCTTCACAAGTAGACGGAGACATTTTACAAATCACAAACTGCATTTTAAATAAGCTGTACACAGTGTGCAAGATTTTAGTAAAGATTTGATTTCTCTAAATATTGCTGTTTCAAGTTGGGCCCATTAAAGGGTGGAAGAAATCCACGAAAGCAATTTGAACATCTCAGACTGTGATTTCTCTCAATTCAATGTAAAATAATCCAACTCAGGTTGTCCCTTTCAGGTATTTTAGTCACTTAGCACCTAATCCCAGTTCTGCTATTTTGTGTGGCAAAATGTTCTGGTACTTCCATCACACTTCTTCTCTTTTCCTTCAATGAACAAAAACATTTAACATCATAGGAAAAATGATTCTCCAATATTGTCTGCCTGTAACATTTGCAAAAGTGATGTTCCCAATCCTGATGCAGCAGAACACTGTGAATTTCACACCACTAATCCTACAACACACTAATCAGAAAAGCATCACACTTGCTTCCAAGACATGTCAGGAGTTGATGCTTCACAAAAGTCCCTTTTTGTCTATACACTAATGTTCACTGGAAGACAACAAATAGAGTAACAGCAGCTTCACGGTACGGATGAAACATTCTTATCCTGCTTTTTGTCATTTACTGCTTCTACCATCTTCTTCAGTGTCAAATTAGCCAAAAGAAAGTTCTACTGAAAGCAGCAAAGTAACACTTTGCAAAACAGATTTGAGCAATACTGTCACGTTTAAATGAAACCACAATCACAACATGAGGCGAAATTGTAGAATGTGTTAAACAAAAAGCTGGATATCGAGTCTTTTATAACTGCCTTCACATTATGCCCTGTGTGCTTTAATTTCAGGGTTTTTTCTCATCTTTCTTATTGATTTCATGTTGTGCATTTATGTATTTTCTTTCCATTCTGCTCTCTGCAACATCATACACACTTGTTCCCAAGTTGCTGTAATCACAGCACATGCACCTGATCAGGGATTATCTTTCTTCTATATTATTAGTTTCTGGTTTCCTTAATACTGTTTGTCAGTCCATAGTTTATGATTCAGTCAACTGTAGGGAATAATTTCTCACCCTTTGATTTTCTAAATATTAGCTATTATCCTTAGTTTTGAAATATACATTTATAGTCCATATTTGTTCTTTCAACAGTGTTATTTTAATAAACAAGCTGCTGCCATCATAACTGAAAGCTCTGACCCACTGAAAAACAGCGTCATCATAAAGCATTATGCATGTGATGTGCATTTGCTTTTTGAGATCACATCTATACATATTAAAACAAAGTAATGAGCACAAAACGGAAAATTAGTGCAAAGATGCTGAGAAAATCCCAAGTTAAAATGATTAAAATATAAAACTCTAATGTAGAAAAGAATTTCTTGTTGCCTGAATCTGTTTAAGAAGATCACTGAATTTTACAGTTCTCCTTTGGGAGGATTAAACTTCATTGTTTTGGTTTAATCTCAGATCTCAATTAGAGTTAAAGAGCTCTGATAAAACCCACATTAGATCTGCTACCTCCCCAGCGCTAATGGGAAATTAGACCAAGATGGTTAGTATGACGAGAAGAATTAGGATGCCTTCTCTCGTGATAAGATAAAGAGATAAAAAGAAACAAGGAACTGCATATATTTAATTTCTATGTAACCAGGAGACAAAAGCTGCCTTAACACTTTGTATTGGCCTCACCTCACTTTATTTAGCCCATTTTGCATTATTTTTGGCCATGGATGTTGGTCTCTTTCACGAAGCTCAGCTTTTTCCAGTCACATAAAGTAAATCAAGCTACAAGAAGGACATTTGTCTTTCATGTTGGATAAAGTTGTTTTAGATCATGTTGTAAAATAGTTTCCCCTTTGCGCTGTCTCTGCGTCTTTGACGGTAGCGTTGTGTTCAGACCTTTTCACCTTTCTGTCAGGAAAAGTTGAAACAAAGGCCAAGTACCAACATAAGCAACATTAGCCAACAATTTACAAATAGTATAACAATCTGGTAGGTGATAAGTTATAGAGAATAATCTATTTACCTTAAAATTAAGCCAATACCATTGATCTTTCTTGAGAGAAGGTATTAAAAGCATAAAAGAAAACTTTGCTACCTGGATTTGAGGTGGTCAGGGCAGCTGTGGCTACAATGTAGTAGCTCACTACCATCACTGAGTTACTGTGTGCTTGAATGGGTTAATGATTGAAAGTAGTGTAAAGCACTTTGGATTCCTCTGGATTAAAGCGCTGTAGAAGTACAAGCCATTTATTGTTTCTGCTTGTTTTTGAATGTAAATGAACTTTTTACTCCTGCTCAGAATGTAGGAATATTTCAATGAACAAAGGAGAAACAAAGCTGTGCATGGCTTAAATGTTCAAACAGAGCACTTAGAGTTTCTAAGTACATTTTGTACATTTTCAAAATTATTTTCCTCAAACACACATTTCTTTGAATCTGAATATGCAATTCTTTAATCTGTGCAGGGTTTTGTTATTATCTTGTAAACTTCCCTTATAATTTTCTATTTGAATGTTTTACCTTGTGTAAATCTACATTCTTCCATTTGCTTTTCATTTTGCTGTTAGCACACCTGAATTTTCCCACTAAGGGATAATAAAGCATATTTCTGTTCTGTTTGTGATGCCAATGATGTGTTGTGGAGTATTTTAATTAAACTGTGCAGACTACATTTCATGATTAATTTTTGTGCATGTTGTGCAAATCCCAAAAAATATTAAAAGGAAAAAATTATAGAAAGCAAGGGGTAGGCAGTTCTTGTTATGATTATGCATGACGCATTTATGCAGAAGTACGACTTTGTGTAAAAACCAAAACAAAGTATCACTTGGTAAGCCTCCTCGGTATCCAGGATACAAAGTATGTTACACAGTGGAAAGGTAATGCAATTAAGTTGACCTCTCCACTCCTGTTCTCTGGCGTTTGCAGATTAAAATGGCCACTTATTGACTAGAGCAGCACTTTAGCTCTGAGGTTCACAACCTACAATTAGAGGGCAGAAGTGGGGAACCATTATGAAACTCTCCATCATGTCATTATTTCTCCCCAAAGGGCCCATGTTGATGAAACTTCACTTCCAGCAGGCAGAAAAAATGTTCTCTCTGAAAGCCAATGCACAGTTGGATGAGAAGAACTATGACATGCAGTCAACAGGAGGTCTGCTCTAACTGGATAAAAACATCATCAACTGAGCCAATCAATGACTGTTCAATAATCAGTTAGTGGTTTTCTATCTCTGTGGTTTATTTGCCAAATGTTGGAGGCAAGAGCTGACAGAAAAGTTGCAGTTTTCCTACTTAATTTTGAACTTTACTTTAAAAGCTCAACTATTCCAGCTGCTTATCAAACACCAAGTAAAATCAATTACTTTACTAAAAGATAAAGATCAAGATCAAAGCTAATATTAATAAAGGTGTACCTGCTATTTTAAAAGAAATTTGACTTTGCAGTATAGTTTTATCTGATGCCTCTAAATCTTATACATATGTAGTATATGCATAATACATAATAGTCATTTTCAATGGTCTTAAATGCTAAATCTATATATTGTTTTGCATAGTGTTTGCTTCATTACAACTGTATATTGTTGGTTCAGCAAATGATTAATCTACACCTAAATTAGTTAACTACTTCAGCATTCAATTAATCGTGATTAATCAAATATTTGTTTATGCCCATCACTCCAAGTTCTTTTGATGAGGGAATAACATAATACAAAGATCCTGTTTTTTTCTTGTAACACTTTATTTGCACTAAATGTTGCATTAAATGTCCATTATTAGTGTAAACGTTGCATTATTTGCTCGATAAAGACCTTTTAATGCAAAGTTCTATTAAAATTTGCACTAAAAGTGTAATTATTTACCAAATGACACTTCATGAGAACAGTTGTAAGCATTTATTAAGACTCTTTCATGTTGATGACAGATGTTATGTCATGTATATGACAGTGTCATGTCAGTGTTAGCGATTTTCCTTTGTGAATCCAATACGCTGCGGTAAGAGCTAAAGAGAAAGAGGTGATTAACATCAGCATTAGAAGCTTTGAATGTTAGGAAAATATATTGTCAGACTAGCTTGAGTTAGGTTTAATTTACTTTTATGGTTTTGTTATAAATCCAAATTATATATCTGTAAAAACTTCTTGGCTCTTTGGTAAAAAAAAAAAAAAAGTTTTACGTTGTACTTGCTTGTGCTATTGATATTAAATTGCAGTCTAGTAAACCCAGTGACAGCTATAACAAAAAAGTCTCTGCGGCTCATGTAAAAACCGTGATCCGCTCAAACATGCCACTTTTCAGCATTCTGCTCACTCACACAGAGGAAACAGAGGACTTGCTCCTGTCAGAAAATGAAATCCTAAACAACAAATTGTTCCACATCCTGTATTTTACCTCAGCCGAAGTCATGCATGAGCAGCGGAGCAGAATCCATCGGGTGGTAAAAGGGGGCCGGGAGCGGCGTTGAAGGGGGATTATAGCTGTGTTTGTCCGATAACATGTTGGTCGAGACGGTTTCTCCTCCTTCAGTGGCGTCATAGGAGGGCGGTCGAAATGTGCAAGTCCTCTCTTCACAAAGAATTACATTTTACATTCACCTTAAATCTTCACAGAAGTGCATAGAGAGAAAGCATAAAGCTTTGAGACGCTTCGTGAGTGCTCTGCTGATTGCTAGTTGGACATCCTGTAGGTGGGCATTATCTGAGACTCTTTTGTATAAGTGGTGGATATGTGACTCTTTCTACAGAGTGCCAAGCTGCTTCAAGGGTAAAACACTGCAGATCATGTATTTCCACAAATCCCCGCTCTGACCTCTGCATCACTGGCACAGTCTTTTCTCCCCACATTAGCGGGATGACTTGTTGTCCTTGACTGGTGAAGCAGTATCAAACTATAATATGCTTAAGTTTAAAAAAAAGTTTGCTGAAGGAGAACACATCAGTGTGAACTTGGAGAAGTGCTGTTGCTAATCCCTAAGGATGCTCTAAGTTGAAGTGAAGGATTTTTTATTTTTTTTTAAATAACCCAGCTTTCACCGAGTGTGGTTTCTTAAAATAATTCCCGCAGAAGTCTTGTGGAGTAATTTTGGTGAAATGTTTAGGCATTCGGTATTCTCTCTCATTTTTAGCACACTGCTCATCATTTGAGCGAGAAAAATGGGATCTGCTCTCAAAGAATATTGGAACGAAACGTTGGCTGAGTATTACTTATTGCAGCATATCCCTAATGCACACTGTGTCTTATTAAATTATTTCTTACAACCTTTGAGCTTTTTCATAGTTGAACATGTTGCAACCAGAAATTATACATTTATAAACCCCCAGAGGTTTATAGATAAAACTCTGGGGCACCATATGAAGAGGAGGGTATTGTCTCTGACGCTGTCCAGGCTTCGATTCCCGACCCCAGGACATTTAATGCATACATTTCTCTCTGCCCTTCTTCACATGTTCACCTAATGTTGATAGACATCAGCACTTCCACTTCTCTAACTGCGTCATCCCCAGCATAATCTGCTTCATAATATGGTAGTGAAACTCCTGCCATTTTCAACATCATCTGTGTTTTACTCATTTTTATTTGAATACACTAAATAAATGTGGGTGTTTTCCTTCGTCTTGTGATCTTTTGTTAATCCTCTCCATTTCCATTGTTCAACTGTAAAATCTGTCCGTAGATAGCGGCATCCATTATTTATTTTCAGGGGTTGTAAACCATTCAAACAGATGTCTGACTGCAGATGGACTTTATTAGTGAATTGGATTTCAGCAAAACATTGGATCTGAGTTCCAGGATCTGCTCAAAATGTTATTCCAAAGTCACGGTTACGCTACTCAAGCTGTGAATTTCATCTTCATTTTCCCCTAAAATGTAATTTTGTCTCCAAGTAGTCACTTAAATCTAATTGTACACATGTTGTAGATAAAAGGAAAGTTAAGATTCTCAGATGAGGGCTCCAGTAATGTTTTCTCCCCTTAATTTGGCTCTGAAACACCTGGAAAGTAAAGGTTATCAGTGTCGCTAATTATCTTTGCAGGAAGATTTTCAGAAAATGGGTAATCTTTTATTTAATAAGGTGAGTCACAGACATCAATTGATGTTTTGCTCTGACTCATAAAAATGAAATACAATTGAAAAAAGTAATCTCTTACATGGGGAAATATATAGTACAAAAAAATAACATCTCAAGCTACCTTTAATTTGTCCTCTCACTTCACTTTTGTGTTATTCCCTCCATTAAAGCAAAATGTCTTTGTTTCATCATTTTGGGGTAATACAGACTGTTTTTGGTGGGTGAAGAATATAAATTGTTTCTCTTTGTAGCAAAAGCATTAGTCTTTTTCTGCATTGCCAGTCAGCCTGTACACATCCATTTGATTTATTTCTGGTTTTAAAAACGCAATCCAGTCTATAATTTACCAGATATTTCCTTATGGTGATGCTATGTTGTCATGAGGATGTGGGTGTTTGTATTAGAACAGTACATTTTAAACGACATATCCAATGTGAAATTAAACCTTTAACTCAATCCATTTGGGATGCATCATGTTATCACCAATTTTGGACATCTACAATGTCAAATAACAAAGGAAACTTCACAAGCACAACAAGTTTTAGTGGTCACAAACAAAATCACCTTGAGAATTTAATTATGTGCTTTGCTCAGTGGTGATTTCAAGGTCAGACAGTCAATAATTTGAAGCTTTCATGATGTCACATTGAGAGGGCATATTAAGATGTGGGGGTTTGTCGCAGTTGAGGAAAGGATATTTTGGTAATATATGGCTTCTTCCAGGGGGCATAACTTTCAAGGTTGGCTTGGTTTTGAAAGCATGACTTCATGCGCACTTTACTAGGGATGCTTGACCATCTCTTCGCTTTTTTTCTCCCAGGTAACAACCTCATCTCAAGATCAGGATAATGGCTGGAAATGCCCTTTTTATTGTGCTAAGCTGTCCATTTGTGAGCACAGGCATTGATTCATGAAATAACTTTTTTTAATGGAGGTAAACTAAAAAAATGTTACAAATGAACAATGTTGAAGCATTACCAGGGTGACACTTTAAATAAATGCAATTGTTTTGATTATATTTATAAGATTGGAGTGTGTATGATTCAGAATGTAAATTATTTTTTTGGGAAGGGATTTGTTTTTCTCTCTATAGTTGTTGAGAAAAAGTGAAAAAAAAGAAGAGTATGTCAAACAGGATTAGTTTGTAGTCCGCCTGCACTTGTTTTTTCCCCTAACAGGCTGAAGAATTACCATAGCCGTCTGCCTTTGTTCTTTGGAAAAACTGCAAGACATGCAATGCGTGTCCAGCACCCCAAGAGGCTCTTGTGAATAAGACATCACCCTGGAAAAAAAAAAGAAAAAAGTGCACTAAGCAAATGGAGCAGTGCCCGAGTTGTCTCCTGGGCTCAGGTCTCGTAGGAAATCTCAGCCAGCCAGTCTGTCTCGCCTGCAGGTTTTCCACATCTCCGAGGATGAAAACATCAGGCCATTTTTTACCTGCCATCAGCTTTGTGCTGTCACAGACTTGTTTACTGGGACATAATCTGTGATTTGGGGGTTGACACTATCCAAACTGTTGTCAGCTCGGGATGCATTGAAAGGCGTCAGCACTGCTTGAGTCTCACTATAAACAAACTTGGGGAGCCTTTTCACTGACGCACATTAAATGTTTTACGTTCAAAAAAGATATACAATCTCAGGCTGTTTTTATTGATTTTTAACTAGTGAGTGGCACAGAGTTTTCAGGCTTAATGAAGGTTTATATTACATGAAATTCTCAGATTCACAAAGTAATGAACCTTGAGATTACTTTCTTGACTCCTGTTTTTTCCACTATAAGTAGTAAACTTTAAATCTCCCTGCAGCTTGCCGCTTTCAAAACTTTTTAATTATTCCTCTTTCTTACGTTTCCTTCATTCTCATCTTTTTGAGGTTTGCTGCTATAACGATTTAATGAAACTTATCTTAAATAAATTGGGAAAAAAAAGTCTTAAGCCCTGAATTAAGTTTAAATTGGGTTGTTATTTTAAGGGCTTATTTTTCTTTGTGCTTTTAAAAGGGAATGATATGATTCTATATAAAGCTTTTTCAGTCTTTTAATGAAACTCAACCGTGCAAATGGAGTCGATTATAATTTTGGATAATCTCAATTGAATCTGCATGGGTTTCTCTAATGGGACTCTGGCAATGATATGGATCTCATTGCTGGTGGATATGTTTGTTCATTTTAATGTTTCATGAATAACAGTGCTAACAGGCAGTAAACTCCACACCTATTAAAGTGTAAAAAAAACCTTCAGAAAATTATATTTTGTTACAAGTGGAAAAATCTCACAGTAGAGCAGCCATTTTAATACAGATATTGAGTCATTAGGTTTTTGTTGTTTTTTACAAATCCAGATGCCACAAATATTTTCACTTATAACAAATAATATAAAATTAAGGCACAATCTTCATTTTACCTTTTTAATTCAATTAGTATAACTAGAAGCTTTTGATGTCCAATCCATAATTTCCTGTTTCCCTGAAGTATAATTCTGAATTTTACACAGAGGGAAATTTCCAGTCACTCTTCAAAATGAGAGACAACAAACATGCCTTTCAAGTAAAACAGCTGCATGTTTTTGTTTCACAATAAGTAGCAATTAAATACTCGAAACAACTCGAAATGTGTCAAATCAGGCAAGAGAAACGACTCTTTTGACTCTTTCTATATATATTTTTTTATCTTGCAATACTTTTTCAATTACTTCAAGTTTTGTATTTTAGGTTTGATTTAGAGGTTAAGTGTTTAATTTTTCTCTCTTGGACATTAGTCAATCTTTTATTTTGGTAGTCTGGTTCCTTTTTTCCTGCTTTCCTGACAATTTTCATCCCTTCACTTTCTTCACAATTACATCCTCTAAAATTACTCTGCGATTTGGGAAAACCTAGAGGATGACACCATTACTTTGGTCACTTCTGTTTGGGCAACTCACAATATCTGAGTTAAACGGAAGCACAAATATTGGTATATTTCATGGCAACACCTCAAACACATTACTTTCTTGTGTAATATGATCAGAAAGTAATAGAAAACCAGACAATAGCAGAGAATTGTAGGCTCCACAAATGTGGTTAATCCTTAGGTGCAACTTCTGGATGCTTGGGGAGAATGTCGAATGTAATCAGCGGGAATGGGCTGAAATTTAAGGGAACTATTGTTAAAAACTAGAGGACATTTTATCCAAGTAATACAGTTTAAAAGGCAGTTCTAACAAATACTAAAATGAAAACGTTCTCTCTTCCTATTTGTCAGTTCTCATATTAATCAAATTAAAAAACTTATATATATATTGCAATCTGCAAATGACCAAAGTTTAGTCTGATTTAATGTCAAAGATATGCTTGCAGAAGTGAAAAGAAATTTAAAAAAAACCCCAGAAATTAAGATGTAAATTTTAGCCACCTTTTCTCAAAAGCAAAATTAGCTTTTTATAAAAAAGTGCCAAGAAAGTCATTGTGAAAGCAGTGGCAGGCTGTCTCTTTAACGGGTCTGTCTCAGAAACCCCCTGGAAGAACCGACTCCATGGTGGCTCTGTGATGATGCTGCTGGTTGGTGCCAGCAGCTTGATCGAGCGAAACAGGCCAGTGGTTATGCCTGCAACCTCCTTCCTCTTTGTACTATGTCCAAAATATAGGTCATGCAGAGTGCAGATCCTCCATGTGGGGCTGGGTGTGTTTGAGCTGTGCTTTGATACACCAAGACTTGTATTATCACAATCAATTATTTGCATTCTGTCCAAGATAGTCTCTAACTGCACTCCACACCAGCCCAACAGAAGTTATGTGATAGATAAAATAACATAAATTACGTCAATTGAATGTTTTTCTTTCTTTTTTAGAAAAAATAATGAATTGGCTATTAGAAATTGAAGCTACTATTGAATTTATATTAAAGTTAATTTAAGTTAAAGGTGGGAAAATTCATGCACAAATTGCCAAAGCAGCGAGATTGCTGCATCGTCTATGCATTACAGTTCTACGCCTTCGCTCAGCCACATCGGCTTCATTTTCTTTCTCTTTCTTCAGCTTCGTCAATTAACTTTGATGTTGCAGGGGTGAAATGGCTTGTGACAGTTTACTGATTAATTTTTAGGCTTAATGGCAATAAACTCTCAATTTTATTGTAAGAGCTGCAGACATGTACACACACACACACACAATAAAAAACAAAAATACTGCATGCTGAAGAATGGAGATGCTAAGTAAGTAAACATTGAACTAGACTGTTTTCCCTCTTCAAAACTGTCTGGTTTGTTTGTTCAGCTTGATAACAGCTTGTCAGACTTATTGAACTAACTTCATTAGCAAAACCACTTGAATAATAATCCAAGGTTTGTTTTTCTTTGCTTTTTAGTGTCAATAGGGCAAACCTGTACAATAAAAGCCTTGAATATGTGAAAGTTTTATTAACTTTAAATGGCCTAGTTGGGTACATTTATGCTGAAGGCATGTCAGTGTGTTTGTACAATCTCAGCTGCTTAACACTGGCTTCCAAAACTATCCAAATTGGGTAAAATACAGTAATATCCAATAAATTTGATTATTTGTTGCAATGTACAAACAGGAATTAAATACACTTTTCACTAAGCAATAGTTTTGTATTAAGATGTTTTATTAATCTGATATATTATAATCTTAAATGTTTTAGCTAACTAAGTGAAATATCAAAATTAACAGAACTAAACTTGAAAACATTAGTTGTCAAGTTTTTTTACACGTCTGCATATCGTTTCAATTAATAAATAATTATTGAAATAAATAAACTTCTCAATAATTTTAATAATATAACTGAATGTAATCCACTTCAACTAAAACACAGTTTTTCCTTATGAATTCAAGCTTAATCCTTACAAAAACAAAATCCTTCAGCTTCCCAAAAACTATAGTACAGATGTCAAAATAAGACTGACTCTTTAACTTCTACAAACACTCTGAACCAGAACATTTTTATCTTTTTTTACTCACTGTGAAGTTTTAGATTGAACTTAGAGTTCTCAGTATTTTTTTTATGTTGTTAAATAAAATAAAAAAATCAACATTACACTAAAACCTGTGTGAAACACAAACAAAGCTGCCAACTCTGTGAGCATTTTGAAGCATTTTGCATAAGTCAGGTTCAAGTAGATTTTCCCACATTGCTGAGGAGGCACTTGGTGAGGGAATGGAGGTTCTTGGCCAAGTACTTCAAACTTCACTCTTTAAAGCCGTGGATGAAAAATAGCAAAGCAGTATTACTTTTTAAAAGGATGCACAAAAGGACAGTTGTCTATTGCAGCTTTCTAATATAATCGTAGGAAATATGATCAATTACAAATTATACAAAATGGCTGTGTCTCCCATTTAAGTGCTATAACCTTGGACATTCTCTGACAGTTTTTGTTAGTTGAATAAATGGCTCCAACTGTCTCTAAGGGAGACATGTAAATGGATTTTTTTCTTTAAAGGTGACCTATCAGGCTTTCTTGAACAGGTTAGGATAGGTGTGAAATATATTCATCACATTTTGTGCACAAAATCATGCTGCAAAAAATGCCTCCTAACTCAAAATTCACACAAGCTGCAAACAGATGTGCATCTATACAACCACACATCTTTAAAAAGCGTTAGTAAAGACTCCTGCACAACCAACAAGAAAGCAGGAGGTTGTTTCTGGATAGAGAGTCCACAACAAAACACTTGTCTTTTCCAGCAGCCATTGTACCAGCGGACCAAATGTGCCGGAGCTCTGAATGGATTGTTGGGTGACGGGCTGGGCTCACCTGGGGTTCCTAGGCAACGGCGCATTGTCCATTAAATGTGACTTACCAAGTCAACATTTTTGAAATGGCTCATTTCCAGACACCAAAAAAAAATTGCCAAAAACAGCTGGATGGGCTTTTTTAAGTGCTTGGGCCATCTAGAAGCAGTTAAGACCCCGAAAAAAGTATGAAAATTTGCAAAATGTAAAGTTTGCATGTAGGTTCCCTTTAAAAGAACTGAACCCAACAGGTGTAAAAACAACCTCTGAGATTTTTTTTGTGTGTGAATAAAAGTATTTTTCGTATTTATTTAGGTTATCTGATGTAAGGGGCCAAATGCCTTTTAACAGCACTGTACATCAGATAGATTACTTGATTTATATGGTGAGTAAAAGGAGCAAACATTCCCTATGTGTGCTTGTAGAAAATTGAAAACATAAATCATCATCTCCCCTAACCTTCTAATTACATTTTCAGAGTATAGTGTTGGACAGTAGTCTAACTCGGTAAGAAGCCAGATGCAGAGATTTCCCTGCGGCCTTTTGTATCTGGAGGAAGATCGGTGGGGTGTGAGGCAACGCTGAGAAAACCATGTGGTGCCACAACGAGCTGACGAAACGCTTGACACACGAAAATGGTGCACACACTTCTCTGGGCTACACCAAAACAACCTTAACGCACTGAAAAGCTGCTGCTTTTTGAATTAATACTTGTGCCAACTACAAGTACAGCTGTCCAGCAAATACTGTACTTCTGCTATATTTGTAAAAGTTCTCAGTTGCCTTTGTTTGAGAATAAAGCTGCAGTCCAGTTCAAGCAGCCACATTAAAGCAACCTTTTGCTGTCAGTATCTTCTCTCCTGTATCAGAAAGCCTGCTGGCTCTGTTTCACAGAGACTGACAGGCGGCAGTCAGCGCTGATACCAGATCTTAGAAGTGAAAACGATGGCCTGAATACAGAGCAGCTTCAAGTGAAGTCTGTGAGGATGGCTAGGTCAGAGGAGGCTCTGTTAGATTCATGTCCCATGGGGGGGTAAAGGTCAGTCCCTCGGGGTGATCAGACTACCGCTGCAGCTTCCTCTGTCGGAAAGCTTCAGTTAGTGATCCATCGCTTTCAGGAGAGCAAGTAGAGAAAAGGTTTTATATAAAATTATGTTAAATTTCAATGCTAATCAGTCTTTGAGTAACAGTGGAATGAAATATCTACCATTCAGGGTTTAGAAACTGAAACTGCTGCAAAATAAAGTCATGAGAATGAATTAAAAGCATTGATTTCCCTCCACTTTACACACATAGATTGAAGGATTGTTGAGGACTTAATGTGTTTACGGTCTTTTTCTCATAATGTTTATTTCACTTTAGCATATTTTCAGAAATGCACAATTAAATTTACAAGTTATTCTCTCTTACAAATTGACAGAGAAGCCTTTAATTTAAGTCATAATCAGTAATGGTGGCAAATACAACTTATGATGCATACAATATTTTGTGTTGGAGCATGAAAGTTTACTTAAACTCAGTCAGAAATTGTTTTAAGCAATTTTGAGTTCCCAAAAAATAGTATCTTATGTTTAGCTACATAAAAACAATTAGCTATGAAAAATAAAGAATCCTAACATTTGAACTAGTATTGCTGATCTTCACACTGCTCAAATATTTATTTGCTCAAAAATGGTAAAAATGTGTACTACAAGATAAAACGCAATACTTTAAACTTTAAAAATAGCGGTTAATTCCTTGGGAAGCCAATTATATATCTGTCAACCTTTGTTAGAGGTGCCTTATTAGAGATTCACTGTACAAATTTTGCTATGAAAAAAATATATATATTCTGGAAAAACACCAAATTAAGTATAAAGGTACTTTGAAGAATAAGATTTCCTCGTTGCTTTGACTGACAGTATATTTTTGAGAATGGGAACTGAAAAAGTTAAAGAACAAACAAAAATGGTTCCCTCCTTAAATGTCTCCAGGAGCAACAAGAAAGAAGAAACTCTTGCACAAAAGAGAATGATTAAAAAGATGTTGCATCACAAGAATTATGGTAGATTACAATGCCTGAAAATATCAGCAATTGATCGCTTTTATTGACTTAAGAGAAAAACCTGCATCTAGCCTGAAGGGCACCTTCATCACCTTGCTTACTTTTTAAGAGATAGTTTCTACTTAGTGGAGTTATTAGTTTGTTGCTTTACCAGATCCGGGTACATCTGAAAATGTATGATTTAGTGTCATCAAGACATTCGGTCTAAGATTGGCCCATTTGAACCCGACTCCTTGACATTTCTACTCGTCCGTAGAGGAGATTCAGTTTCTCAAATCAAAAGCAAGAACTTTTTTTTCTGAGATGAACTCAAAGCAGGAAACTTTGTAAAATGTGTGTGGGTGGAAGATTTTATTCTGCTGTGACATTGTGACAGCGACTAGAGGTTGGAGAAACTGCTGATCCACTTTCTTCAGATTTAACACAGCGGGATGCGGACAGATAAATGAATTAAATCATAAACAGAAGGATAATATATTTCACACAAATATATTCCTGATTTCAGCTCACTAGACCAGAATTGATGAGAGTGCTAAAGATTAGTTAAGGCTGCTTTGGAACAGCCTGGGGTGATAGTTGGAGTTCAGAGTCACAGAAACATGAGCATAATTCTGTCATCAAGCCACAGCGAGTTGTGCCCCGGTTATCACCGTGGCACAAGCCTGGAAACATCCGTTTGTTAAGTTCTCTGCAGATGTCAAAGCTCAGTCACAAGATTAAAGATTGCAGTGCAAATTGGTTCACATGAGCACAGAGTTGTTATTTACACTGGATTAATGAAAATCGTGACACTCGAGTGTTCAAAATAGAGCGTTTTGATAAGAGCTGGGCTACGAGGTCAGCGAAAGTTCATGGGTGGAGTAATTATTATTTAGTGCAAAGAATATTAAACATAATGAGAAGAGGGAAAATGGTTCTGCAGCTGAGGTTAAGCTTGTGTTTCATGTTCCAGTTCTGATGTTGGTTTTTTTCAGCAGTGGATACAGGTCAGTGTGACACCTCACTAATGTGAGCTGAGCTCATTTTTTTTGCTAAGTTTTACTTTTAATGCACTTAACTTTCTCTAAATTAATATTTCCAGATAAATTCGTTTTTACTTGGTTGTTTTGTAAACTTTTAGTTTAATATAATTCAATATCTCTGTTGATGTTTTGGTTATCGACTTCATCAAGTAGTTGGATGTTTATACATATGCTTTTATTTGGAAGTGGCTGTTAAGATTCTATCTTTTTTTGCTACAAGCTATTGAATTTAATATCTTGAACCATATAAAATGTATTTGCTTTGGTCATTTAACTAAAAAATATATAATATTCCAAATAAAATATTTTCAAATTTGAGTCAAGTCAACTTCCTCCATAAATGTGATGAAAAAATTCCCTGTAAAACTTTCCTTCTTTCATATGGGAGATTAATCAACAACCACAGTCCACACAATACTCCCTTGTGGCTCTTTATATAAAAGTTAGAAGTAAATCAATCTTTGCACATAATTTGACCCTGAAAAGAGAACAATAACTTGAAAGGCTATTGAATTGCATAATTGCTAAGGGCCAGTATTAAAATGGAAACGTAAGCTATCTTTCCCCACTTCTTTGTATCTGTAAAATTCAAAGGGAAACTACAGGATGTGATAAACTCACTGAAACTGTTGGGAAAAACCCCTAGTTTTTGTTTGCTTGTTTCATTTTTTTTTACTAGTTACTAGTTTACTTTTTGTTGTCTTTGTCTTTTTACTTTTATGTATAATCTTGTTTAGTCCTTAATTATTTTTCATGTGTACCTGTTTGGATGTAGCTTATGCTGGCTTTCCTAAAGTTCAAAGATATCTGATATTGATGCCATATTTGTTGTTAATGTTAACACATTAACAAAAACCAAATAACTCAAACATACATGAACAGTACAGAACAAGGTATAGATTCAATATCTGGAGGGATTATAGGACATGTAGATTATAATGTCAGAATTAAATTGGGGCTTGAGGGTTGTAGTCTTTCAAGTGGAGATATAATTTGAACTGAAGTCAGCGCTTTAGCATTAGCTTTGATGTAGTGTTATAGCGGTAGCAAAACTAATGTTTATAATTAGAGCTTTAAAGGTCAGCACAAATAACTCTTTAGTAAGCAGGACCCACCACTTCTTTCAGTCAGAACCAGCATCCATTCTGATGTATTTTTTTTAACATTTTGAGCTACACCTCCTGCAGTGGGAATATGAGCATCAGAACTGAATTACAAAGCAATGAAAGAAGGTAGTACAGTCTTACAAATCACTTTTCTTTTACATGACTTGAAGGGCTGCAAGAGGAATTATGATTTCTGCTGAGAAGCGTTAAGGTCATGTCCTCCAGGTGGCTTCTTTTGGCTGATTAAAGGAGGTGAAGGGAACCAAAAAATGGTTCAGGAATGGCGCACAACTAGTTTTAGGCATTATTTTTGCCTCTAGATCTTAAAAATTTCAGTCTACAGCAGTGGTGCAAAAAGTGGGTATGCAGCGCATGCAACACATAGGGGCGCAGCACCAGAGGGGGCGACAAAACCCCGTCTGGAGGGGGCGGCATGCCGATGATGTTTCCCCAAACATTTCAGCGCCTTTTGCTCCTCCACCTTCACATAACGAGTGAAAATTAGAGAGTTTTACCTTTCATGTATCGTCGGCACCCATCCATCCATCCATCCATTGTCTCCCGCTTATCCGGAGTCGGGTCGCGGGGGCAGCAGCTTCAGAAGGGAGGCCCAGACTTCCCTCTCCCCAGCCACTTCTTCCAG
>CAEGAF010168391.1:0-33432 GCA_903067075.1 Micropoecilia bifurca | reverse complement strand
CTTATACTTAATTGTCATAATATATAATTTTAGTATTTCTTTAATTGTTTTAAACTATTATAATGTATTGAGTTCTGATCCTGGACAAAGGCTTTTACAGGCATCATCCAAAGACAACAATGTTTAAAATAAAAAAATATTCAGAAAATACCTGTAAAATATACATTGTTGTGCTCACATGACCCAGGTTAGTTTAGTCAGATATTTGAAAAAATATATTTTGTGTATATTTTATTCAAATTTTGTGCTTTATCCATAGGATCTGTTTTGTCCCTTTCCTCAAGAATCACTGTTTTATTTTCCATCCAGCTTTACATGACATTTTGTAAGATATAAACAATTCTTTAAAATTACTCAACTATTTACAATATGTTTCTGTTTACCCATGGAATATGTCTAGATGCTGTTACAAAAGAAATTACTAATGAGTACCATAGTCCAAATAGATTAAACATGTAGTTTGATCTGCAACAAAGATCACAAAGGTCAGAATGAGTCAACAAACTCTTTCTGACCTCTCCTCAACTGTGCCTTTCTCTTCCTTGGGAAATGTCTTGCTCTGTAGCCACGCTTAATTGGCAGATCTATAAGATTTGCATACATCTTTTTAAATTGCATTGACCTTATCTGATCTCAGAGATAGGCCCTAAGGTTAGGGGAGTCCGTGCAGTGGCTCCGCCATTAGGGCATGACAGCAAAATGACTTGCAATTGGAGGCAGCTAAGGGTCGTCACCCCGTGATACTCTCTCAATAAGCGGCTCAAGGGTTTATGTCACTAAAATCCCCCTTTTTTGGGGGGATTTTTTGTGTCTCATTTTGCTGCTGCGCACACACACCTTTCCATGTTTGTTTTCTTGCTCAGCTATTTCACTTCCCCAATTGTTAAATGTCTATCCTTTATTCCCAATTTTCCATAAATGTCGTTGGTAATGGTCTGTTACTCTGTTCAATCAACACAACAGCTTCAAAATTGTGTCTGTAGATGGGGTGTGAGTGTTTCTATGTGCAGCAGTGCATGTTATTGCAGTCCAAAGCTGGCAGTATTGCTGTTGAAATAGCACCTGCTATGGCCCGCCTAAAACATCAGAGCAAATTTTACAAGTTGCCTTTCTGCAGACTAAATGTGGGATAAAGTGCAACATTTCTTTGAAACTGTGAAGCCACCATTTCCACATGTGTATAAGCTGCTTTACCTGTGAGATGTTGTTGAAGAAAATAATGTGTTGACGTAATGAGACTTTGCAGTACCGCAGCACAAGTGTGTTAAACAGATTCTGAAAACAAAAAAGTATACTTAGCTTTAAAAGCAGTTTCACTTTTAACAGTTAAATGAATAATAAGGTCAAATAAACTAATTTGACTCACTACGACACAAGTAAATTCATTGCATGCTGCTTGTAATTACTTTTTTCCTGTAAAACAAGGACATATTAGATTTTACCAATGCAAGGCTTTTGTTTTTGAAGTGAGGCTGTGGTATAATATAAAATTATACTTCAATTCATTTTAAAGTCAACAATTGTTAGCACAAATTTAAATATCTGACTTTTTAATTCTTATCAAAGCTATGCATAGCCCCTGAGTCTCCCCAGTAAGGTTGGGCCAAACCACAAGCTTAATGTTTGCTGTGTGCTCTGACCTGATGGGACACACGATTGTGTACAATTGTCAACTTGGTGAATGGTGATTTGAGGTGAAATTGAAAAAGAAAATCACATGCAAACTAATCCACCCATCTTTGTGTAATGCTCCAAAACCACTGGCAATAAAACTGATGTCTCACACGATGCTGTTATATGTTAATCATTGTAAATTCAAACATCTGTGCTCAAAGCTTGCTCAGTAAAATCACAGAAGTTGTATGTTGTGTAATCAGAACATGCTGGAAAAACAATGGCTCAGTGAGTTTTCAAACTGACAGAATTGAAATTATATTAGTTCCCTTAGATAAAGCCAACATATCAGCTTCTGGTCTGAACTGTGGATCATTTTTGCAACATTTTTATACTTACTTTATATTTGACACTTGGTACCTTTTTTCACGCTGAAATGTCCCATCCGTCTTCAGAAAAAAATAGTTTTTTGCTGCATGGAAAGTAGCCTTTGTGTCCAGTATCAAAGATGACTCACAGCATTGTGTAAATACACACAGACAAGGACCTGTTTTGTTATATTACAGTCATCATTATTGTGCCTAACCCCTCTCCGTGTGATTCGATGTGCTCTGCCTGCATCTGCACCGACTGTGATGGGATTGATTTGGCTGTGAGGCCAAAAGATGAAGTGAAAAGCAAAACTGTCAGAAGTATTTCTTTCAAAAGTTGAAACTATCCCCCAGCCTGACAGCACTCCTACCTCCAACATCATAACCATGAATGAACAATGCTCATTTCACCTCATGTCTGTTGCTATTTAACTTCTCTTTTTATTCGTATTTCATTATTTTTACATTTCCTCTGATGGGCCACAACTTCTCTGTTTTCTCTCTCTGTCCTCCCCTTCACTGCACACATCTTCACTTGTCATCTTCTTCTCCTTCTGTCATGATGTTATTTTTTATTTTTTTTTTATCTTTCTGTTCCTCCTCCCAGGCTCTCCTGAAGCCAGCGGCACAGGCACATTGCAGATCTATTTGATAGATATTAATGACAACCCCCCGGCGCTCGTACCAAGGGAGTCTCAGATCTGCGAAAGGATGAACAAAAACGTCAATGGTGTCAACATCACTGCCGCCGATGCTGACACAGATCCCAACGCTGGACCCTTTGTCTTCGAGCTGCCCAACTTCCCCAGCAGCATCCGACGCAACTGGACCATTGCACGGATCAGTGGTGAGTAGCTGCCTCTAAAAAAAAATGAAAAGACTAAATAAATAAAACTTTTATCATGAATTTTTCCACCATTCTTGCTGGTGTATAACCTCTTGTAAATGTTACATGATGCAGGTAGATAACTGAAACTGAGAAAATTGTGGATGTCGAAGTTTTTTCTCGGTTTATTATTATACCACTTTATTACTGTACTTTGTGCGTCCACTTCTGATTTGAGAATCGGATAACAACAGATTTTCAAGTAATTTGTTCGTAAAAAAAAAAAAAATCTTCTTGAGAATAATGCAGAAGCTTGGCACACCTTTCATTTGGAAATCTACCCAGTCCACATGGCAGAAACACAAACTCAGCCAGATTGGATGAGGAGCGCTGGTCCTCAGCCATCATGACTCTCCAGACGAGCAATACTGGGTTCGGGTCCAAATTTGTTTACTTATTCCAAGACTCCTACAAAGGTTCTGTGAAACCACAGTATGATCCTGCCATCACCATGTTTGGACTTTAGGAGTAAATACTAAGTTCTTGCAGTCTTTTGTCGATGAACTCTGTAATTATTTCCACTGTATTCCCATTCCATTGGAAATAATTATAATCCCTAATTTTATTGTATCTGTAGCAATAGTTATTGCTACAGATACTGTCTCATATCTTTCCCAGACATGTGCCTTGACACCATTTTGCCTCACAATTTTGTGGATATTGTTATGCCATAGATTTGTTTTCCGTTAGGCTTGTGTCTTTCCAAATTATGCCCACAGAATTTAATAAGGCATTGATGGACTCTAGCTACTGTAGAACTATATCAAGACATTGACTGAATTATAGGTTCCATTGTTAAACATACAAATATACTGAAATGAAATAATTTTTCATCAAAATGAACTCAGGTAGATGAAAAGAGAAACAATATTTAGCATAAAATATAAACTTAATTGTATCTTGATTATTCCCAACATTTGGGAATATAGTCAATGGACTGAGCAAGTAAGAACTTTGTGGAAGATGTGTGACCCAACCAGTAATTTCAAACAGAGATCCAGTGTTTCCTTTTTTTATGAAATATGAAATTAACTGCCAGATAAACTTACCAGAGGCTGGCATCTTGTTTATGCTTTTAATACATTCACATGACGTAAATGTTTAAATAATAAAACCTTTGGCTTTTTTAATAACATGGGGATGCAAAGTATGAATAATAACATGCTTTACATGGAGTCGAAAGATCTAGACTTTTAAGTAAAATGTCTAATTTTGTGTCCGAAGTCATAGCTTCTGACACAAGAAAGAAATGTAGTTTCAAAACAATAAATACGAACATGGTTATTTCTTAACAAGTGTTTTTCCCTCTTCACTTTGCTCAGGTGATTATGCCCGTCTCACTCTTCGGTACCAGGTCTACTTAGAACCAGGAATGTACGAGGTCCCTATCATTGTGTCAGACTCTGGCAACCCTCCGTTGTCCAATAGGTCTGTTATCAAAGTGAAAGTTTGTCCGTGCGATGACAATGGAGACTGTACCACACTTGGTGCTGTCGCGGCCGCTGGCCTGGGGACTGGAGCCATCATCTTCATCCTCATCTGCATCATCATCCTGCTGTGTAAGTGTCCTTAAGGAACTCGTTCACTGAAACCTGGATGCTTCTAAAGAGATCCATATATTTACTTGTAGACCTGCAGGCGTTTTTCGTACAATGGCCGCTTGACAAACAATACAACTTGTTTTACACTCTGATTTTCAAACACGTCTTCATGTATTCCTGTCATGATTCATATGTTATCTGAACTCTTTCTCACTCCGTTGAGTAGCACAAACCCTTATCAGTTCAAACAAACCTAGAGACCAACTAAGAGCCGCAAGTTATACTTGCATAATTCACAACTAAGCCTGAAGTAAATATTAAAGATGCTGCACTCAGAGATTTATTGCCAATTTATGATTTTACGACTTACAGCAGTCTTCTAAAAGTCTGACCGGCCAATATATATTTTAGCCAATTCTGATTCTCTTTTTAGATATATAATTTACAAACGCTAAATATTTCTTGAAGCAAAGACAAGTTGCTGTTAAAATAGGTTTTAGATATTTAGAGTTGAAATCTTAAACTGTTTTTTTTGCATCTTGCCTCAACATAATTAACCCAGTTGGCCTTTCTGCTGTAAACAACAGTCTCTATTTGTATTTCCAAGACAATGTGGACGCTGACCACGTTTTAAAGGCCGCTTATTCCATCAGAGGCAAAGCTTGAAAACTCAATATGATAAAAACAGAGCAACCTTGTGGGTACAAAACAACCAAAAGTGCAACATAACTAGCACACATAAAGGTCTAGCTCCCTTAAGCAGTGAAAAAGAAAAAAAAAACATTGTGTCGCCATTGAAAATACTCTGAAAGGGTTTCCTAGTACCTCACTTGACCTAATTTCTAAAGCCCTCAGTGATATTAAAACAGCTAGCTTTTAATCGTCTTCTTGCAGTAATAACTTAGAAGAAATCGCTGTGGTTACCAGTACCTGATGGTGTATAGAAATTATGCATGAGCATATTATGTAAAGTTTGCATGTTTGAGATTCCACCTGGGTCAGGGCAAATCAAGCTAAAGCTTGTTCAAACCAGCCAATTTCTGAGTGCATCACCATCAAGTAAATACAATTTTGAAGTACCCAAAAGACAAACAAGCTAAACAGGCCCATGTTTGTCTCCAAATCGAGATCAAGTATGTAACATGCACATGCAGTGGTGAGGGTAATGTCCACTGGAACCTGAAGTGAACCAGATATGGTTTAAATGGCTGAGGTGGGACAGGGGGAACTTATTTTACAGCTTGTGAGACACAATTGACATCCAATGTTTACAGGAGGAAATGATACAAAAGGATTAGACACAAGGTTGTTTCTGGATACTGATTGTTTTTTTTCCTCTTAGACATTTGAAATGTGGAGGTGCCCAGAGCGAAAGTGCAATGAGCCGCATGCTTTTCATTAATAGTGCTGGGCAGAAAGTTGCATTGTAATGGCTTAACACTTCAATCCCAGAATGATTTAAAACCACACCATTGTAGTTTTGAAAATACTTACAGTGAGGCCCAGATTTGTGCAAATCAAATTGAAATTAAATGATAATAGAATTAGGCTACACTCTTATTTTCCTTCCAGAACTTTTTTTTTTCCCAACCTAAACCCTTATCTTTTCACACTGCTGTGCTTCGGTGCTGTGTATAGATCCCTCAGCAAGGCTGAAGACATCATTCCATCAATAAGTAAAGGTGTCAGTTGATTTTGTGTTGTTGCAGCACATCCTGCAGCTGTGTGAGGTTCCTTTGTGAATTGTTGCAGGCATGGTGCTGTTGTTTGTGGTGTGGATCAAGCGCAGGGAGAAGGAGAGGCAGACGAAGCAGCTGCTGATTGACCCCGAAGATGACGTCCGAGACAACATCCTCAAATACGACGAGGAGGGCGGAGGAGAAGAGGATCAAGTGAGAGCTTCAGAGAGACACAGCACACGTCCGCATGGACACCGAAGCCCGTGTCCGTGCTTACGCTGTGCCTCTACCTCTGTGGCGTTGCAGGACTACGACTTGAGCCAGCTGCAGCAGCCCGACTCTTTAGAACACATCATCAGCAAGCCGCCTGGCGTACGCAGAGTTGACGAGAGGCCCATCATCCCAGAGTCTCAGTACCCCATCAGACCAGTTGTGCCCCATCCTGGAGACATTGGAGACTTTATCCATGAGGTGATTTTAGAGACATTTGTATGTCTGGCATTTGTCGAATCTGTGCGCTAGTTACAAAGTTGCTTATCGCACAGTGCAGTAACTTCTCAGTTGTGCTTCCATGCGACACATAATGCGATTTGTACATTTTTTCTTTTTTTTTTTTTTGGGTGGGGGGATGACATGACAACTAGTTTTCCTTCACTTTACAGCCAGCCCACTCTCCAAACACTCATAAATACACACAAAATTCAGACGCTGGCACGTTTATGCGAGGAAATACTGATTGACAGACTCATGACAACGCGTTCACACTCGAGAGGTGTTGGCAGCTGTTCAGCTTTGATCCATCCAGCCTTGACTCTCTGTCTGTCTGTCTCTGTCTCACACACACAAACTCACCTGATCTCGCTCCAGCAGTCCGATTAAACTCAAACACGGCAAACACATGGTGTTTTTGCTACGTTCTGAATCCACGGGGGATGGAGCTTTTTAGGCTTTTCTCTTTATTTCTCTTGAGTCAACGAGGGCTGTTCTCCTCACCTGCCTCACCTCGAGGTTGGTGGCCCTCGCATGTTACTCTTTAAAACCGCGGCACTGAATAAAAAATACAGTCAATTCTTTTTACAAAATGCAATATCACAGCTACTACAGCAAATGATGAAAATACAAAAACTTGTATGCCGAATTATTTTATTAGTGTATTTATTTTTACATTTCAGCCACAAGATTTTATTTGTATTTGTATTCTGTTTGCTTTTCAGTGCCTTTTATTGGCATTTTCAGTGAAAGACCAGCACAGATTTTTAATTGGATTAAGGATCGGGTCTGTACTGGACCATTCTACGTGAACATGCTGTTCTCCTAACCAGATTTGGACATCTAATTTGGGTTATTGTCCTGCTGGTTGATGAATCCCAGTCTTAAGTCTGTTTTCAGTCTCTAACAGGTTTTCTCCCAGGATTGCCCTTTGTGTCAGATCAGTCCTGAGCAGCTTACCTGGCCATACTGAAGAGGGAGATTATTCCACCTCTCCTTATGACTTTCTTTCAAAAACTGAAGAAAAACTTCTTGCCACTGTTCCACAAAAGCTACATTTTCAAACTGATCAACCACCTGAGCTGTGGATCTTCCTCTCCTTCACAATAACCAAGGGTCTCTTAGCTCCTCTTGATTAAGTAAAGCCCACTTTTCCTGGCCTGTCAGCAAACCTACATGTGAACATGGTAGGTTTGCTATTGTTCTACACTTACCGCTCTCACATGATTAATTAAACAGCACTCTAGAAAAAGCTCAAAGCTTGAGACATTGTTTTATCATCTAAAATCACTTTAAACTTCTCCGTAGCTTCATCCTCGACTTTTGCCTTGTGTTCTTCAGTCTTTGTCGCGCTGTTTATTCACTAATGTTCTCTAATAAATCTCTTAGGCCTTCACCAAACACCTCTACAGATGATATAGTATACACAGCAACTGTGTATACTATATAGAGGCATATACTATTTACGTAAATAGGTTGCTTAGGAAAATGTGAAAATCCTCAATCTTTGTTTGTTCGCTTCACAAGTATTGGCAATTTCAGGCTGGTCCGTCACATAAAATTGACATTTGTGGCTGTAATGGGACAAAATCTGAAATAGTTCAGCGGGTATGAATACTTTTGCAAAGCACATGTTTTTGACCTAGAATAGTCTAATATATGCTCCTCCACTAAATTTTAACTTGTTAGAAAACGACATTGTTCTAGACAAGCCCCCTACCATAAATACATCACAGAGATGGAATGAGCTTTATGAGATGATGCCTGAAGTGCCTATAATGGAGCTTTGATCAGCTATTTTTTTACTGCACATCCATACCCAGAATCCATAAAATGATATCTGCTAAGCTTTTTATACTTTTTGCACCAAACTCTTCAACAGCTGAACACTTCATTTCAAAACTTAATATCCATCTTAGAAACATTTTGGTTGGGAGCTGGAGACCTAAAAACTGGACGGGGGGTTAAAAAAAATCTCAGTACAGCTGGTTTTGCATGGATCCTCCTAGTTGTGGGTCTTATGTTAGACTTTTGCATGAGCCTTGGCTGTCTGTATCTTCTAACATCCCCTTCTGCCAGCATTCCAAATTAATTAACAGGACTGGGAAAATCCCCCCTCTTCTACAAAGTGCTCACTGTTCTCTGCAGTAGTTCCCTGTCGCTGAAATTTTTTTGCAACCATGTCATTCCCAAACTGAATAAAAACAAGCTTGTGGCATGAAATTGCAGCACAATTGCCAATACATTGGCTACTGCAAGTCTTGCATGATTCATTTAATACTTTCCCACCACATTTTGCAGTCTGGACGGGAAAACTCTGGAAAACACACAGCTCTCCTGTCTAATCTCTCCTGGGTTATAAATAAAGGCATGCTTCATTATCTGTCTTTGTCAGAGCTGTAATGGACTGCCAACTTGTCTCACCTCTCGCCCTGTGACAGCAGGGACAGGCACAAAATTGTAGGTACAAAATGGGGGTCAAAGTTGGCAAAGGGGAAGCTTGACCCAGTCGTTTAAAACAGCTCAACCTGAAAATGTTCCTGTCTATGGGACACAACTCTATATTAGTGGATAACGATCAGCTGATGTGACGGAGAGGCTTAGCCAGCGGTTTCCGCCAACGTAAGTTTAATGTAGAAGCACAGAAACTTATTGGTTCAAAAGTCCACTTGTGAAAGTGAAGAATTTTCAATTCTGCAAACGTACCGTTTTCCATATCCACCGACATTTTCAGCTTGGGTCGCTTTATTTTTTCTAAATTGTTTTGTACACCTGGACAACAATAATCACAGAGAGCCTTCTGAATAGTTCACGTTATTTTATTGCTGTAAATATGGAGTGAGTTAATCTTTTTTGTTGTTGCTTTGTTTGCTCTTCTTGTCCTCATCAGGGTCTGCGGGCTGCAGACAACGACCCCACAGCCCCTCCTTACGATTCCCTGCTGGTTTTTGACTATGAGGGCAGCGGCTCCACCGCCGGGTCAGTCAGCTCCCTCAACTCCTCCAGCACAGGAGACCAGGACTATGACTACCTCAACGACTGGGGGCCCCGTTTTAAGAAGCTGGCTGACATGTATGGGGGCGGGGATGACGATTAAGAATCCAGCCCCATCTCTCACATATATACACACACACACACACACACCCTCAACCCGTCAGCTGGCCTGCCAAGCTCTGTCTCCACAACACAGTGGGGCTATTACACCCTTCTTGAACACACGTTAAAGATGGCATGTTCACACGGACCAACCAACCAATCTAATAACCCACCACAGAGGATCAGTGCCGTGAGTCACTTCCAGGTGCTCTTCTCAACCGGCTCCTGCTCTAAGCCTGTCTAAGACTGTACCAGAAGCTCTGATTTGGAGGCTTTGTGTCAAATCTACGCTCAAACTCATGTACTTTTTTGTCACGTCAGTTTTTTAGGTGTGCACTTTGATTATTATTACTATTTTTTTTTATGTCTGGTTTTATTTCAGTTTCTATTGCCGTTTTTTTTTGTCCTCAGTCTCGTTTGATTCGGAAGATTCCCTTTTTCTGGAGGGATTTCACTTCTCCCTCTCCGTCAGCCCCCCACCCGCCCACCCGCCTGTCTGAAGGAGCTTTAGGTTGAGCTACATGCTTTTTCTGAGGCAAACAAAAGTGAGAGAAAAGGTAACACAGGTATGAAAGTCCTCTTTACATGGAGGGTTTTGATCCATTCTTTCCTGAACTTGAATTACTTGGAACAGAAGCACTGTTGTTTAAAAAAAAAGTGCCTTCAGTTGTGGGTTTCTTTTAGCAGACTCCTGCTAACTCAGGATTGGTTGCCATTATTTGGGCTAACAGGCCGTGACATGACCCCAGACCCTTTAATTCAGATCTCCCTCGTCATTTCTCCCGTCCGGCAGGGCCGTGGTATCTGCGGGAGAAGTCAGTGCTGGTTTCAGAGGGCGCTTCAAGTAGACACACTCTACATAGGCCTACAGTGTGTCTCTAGATAACGGACAAATCATTAGGCTTTTTCAAGTCAGATGTACCTGTGCCCCTAGATCACATTTAGCTTGACTGTGATTGCTGAAATCGCAGATACGTGTAAAGAGGCTGTCTTACAGAAAGAAAAAAAAATCATTGTGTCTTTGTTTCTTGTAGCAACAGCAGCTGTGTTTGTTTTGCTCTCAGTGTGTGAGAGATTGGGCTCGTTACTAAGCATAAAGGTTGACAAGCTAAATGTGTTGTTTCTGCAATGTTGCTGGGTGTGAAGTGCTTAAAGAGGTTATTTAGGAGCTTGGCTTTAAGATCATCCAACATTTGCATATGTAATCGTTCACCTTATAATTAGCTGTACCTTGAGTTACTGTCTCTAATTTTACGTAAATTAGCCCATCTTGCTTGTTCTATAACTTTTTGACATAAACATTGCTACAAAGACTAGAGAGTCGCAGTGCAATTGTCCAATTTTCAGCTTGTGCTCCTGACTTGTGATCTAATCAGTCAGAACTCACACAAGTTTTATACATTTTCAGATCAGTGAATGTGCACACTTAATATGTGAACGTTGTTTCCTTGGGAAGAAGACTCAGAGTTTGCACCAATGAGGGGTTTAAAAATGAAATCAGTGAAAGCACAGTAGGTGAAAAAAGGGAAAAGTGTGTTTTATAAGGATATCAGGATCAACTTCAGGCGACATGTTGCTTCATCACCATCTAGAAGAGTTTTGTTTTCTTTTATATGCAACCTTTATGGGTTTAAAATGAACAGTCTGCCACAAGAAATTGAAATTGGAGTTGAGTTCAGCAGATAACAGGAAGGCTAAACAGAGTAAATCAAAATGTCCAGTTTCAGCCACATTGGTTATAGATCATGCTGGATTTGGAAATGTTGGCTTTTTTGGCAAATATATAAGATTTAAAGTGGAGTTGGACATTATCTAGGGGATGCACTTGGTACAATTGATAACTGTTCCAATCGCAAACTTGAGCTGCTAAAGGACTTTTGAAATATCAACTCCCTTATAAATTTGTCTTTGTTTTAAAATCACAAAACCCATCTATCTGACACGATGTGACTTCCCCTCTGTGTCTAATATGTAGTTAATGAGAAATTATGTCACTAATACTGTTATGGCTGCTCTTACAAAGATTCTTAAATCTGCATTGACAGTTCATAGCTTTACAAAAAATCCAACATTGGTACATCTGTAACAGAAACGGTTTTAAATAAGCAGCAGCAAGCAGACTTAGCACTGCCACAAACCAGCTCTCTTTCGGCAGAGTTCCACCTATTTAAAATGTTAGTCCGAAAATCCTGACATTAATTTAAGAGGTTTTACGATTTGTGTGAAGCCTGTGTGCTTTAGTAATGAGACTCTTCCTAACACATTTGCCATCTGCCAGCTTCTCTAAGCTTTTGTAAACTTAATTTGTGGCACATCAGGGATGTGCTACTGTTGTAGATTGGTTAGACAAGGTATTCTTATTAAAGTTGTTGAATATGCAAAACATTTTAAAAAATGGTACAGGGAGAAACTGATCATTGAAAACATGATTTGTTGAGGCAGGTTTGTATTGTTTCTTATGATAACTCACCTGAAGGTCTACAAAGGTCAGCGGGTGTAAAGGAGCAAGCTTTTTCTAATTCATCCTTTCTTAATCTGTTCAATTTTTATTCAACAAGATTTAGATAACTATCAAACTACTCTGTTTTACGAAATATGACAAGGAAGCAGGCATGAGCTCTTTAAGATGCCTTGAGGAAAAAATACCAGCTTCATGGTATCGTCATGGTATCATCATTTAGACAGAGATTTAAAACCAAAGTGATCAAATCGCTTTTATTTGAAAATTTGAAGTAGCTAATGGTCTTGTTACTGCTAAATAACACTTCTAGTTACACTGATAGTACAATACCATATTTTATGTTGATGCATAGATCAAACATTTCAATAAAAATGAAATTATTTTACTAGCAGTTTTTAGATAATAGTCTTATTGCGCAGAATTTTTGCTATTTTTTAGATGAACAGGAGTGTAACAAGCTGATATTAGCTTCTTAATTGGTTGGGCCATCTGATTGGTTAAAGTGTAAATTTGGCTGTTTAGGTTATTGCTGCTCATAATTTGTGAACTGTAGTTTAAAAACAGTGTTATTTTAATAAAAGCGTCATAGTTTCTTGCACCATGATTTGGCTTTTTGTGACTGGAAATCTGTACAAAGAGTTGGCATTTTATTTGTTTTAAACAAGAGAAAGGATAGTAGCTGCTATTCAGCCAGCTTCCCAGCAACAGGTGGAGAAGAGACCGCAAACAAGGAAACAGTTCTCTGGTCACTTCCTCTCCCATCTCTTATAAAGGATCTTAAGGTATAAACAGTATAACAGATCCTTTTAGCAGCTCTGAAACTGTTGCTTTGCAAACCCTTGATAGCAGTAACCAGTATGTAAATTGAGTGAAAATAGGCTGGTAAGAAAATATGGAAATGTTTGGCTGTGGATACAAGTAGACAGAAAGTGGTGTGCATCTTTTGACTTAAAAAAAAACCCGAAAGGAGCAACCAATCCAGTGTAAATAAACAGGTCAACAGGGTCAATTTGGTTCGGTTGGCAGATTGATAAGTATGAATTGGTGCTTATACAACCTAGAAACGTTGATGATCAGGATAGCCGCCAGCTCAGATATGAAAACGGAGTGGTTTCCACAGCTCACTGCTAGATAAGCTCTTATCTGTGTGACTGCCTTTTAGCCTGAAGAATATTCCACAAAATAAACACAGCTGTTGGTTTCCGTTTGTGAATCTTTCTGACACAGAAACGTTGTAAATATAGACTCTTTTTATACATGTGGTGACATTAGTTTTTCTGTGCAGTCTTTTTTTTTTCCACTATCGTTTGGTTCCAAATGAATACTTGGCAAGTTATATTTCACAAAAAGCCATGTGCATTTACTAGAATTTGTATAAATCTGTATGGGCTGACAGCCATAATTGTATTGCTTCATCGTGGCGAGAGGGTTTCCACTCCAAACCAATCTGTACAGTACACACTCACTCCTCTAGGCCTTACTGTACATATAAGAGTGTTCTATATTATATAACCCCATTCTGCAGTGTTTCAATTCACTCAAAGAGCAGCACTAAGACTGATGGCCATCCTGTCTCCAAAGAAAGAAGAAATATCATAGTTGTGATGCTCCGCAATCAGACATTCAAATCAGATTCTGGGCCAAACAGACGTTGGCAGCCAACCTTCATAAACTGTGTTACATATGAAGACATGACGCATTGTTGTAGTGATACTGAATGTTGGCTTGGCAGCAATGCAACCAGTGCATAGACTGAAACTCGACCCCCCAGTGATCTTCAAAAATATTGGTTATTTCCTGTTGAAGTCGTGGTCCATCTGTTGTGTTGACATTCTCTTGCTAATATAAAGGGAGAATTAACAAATGAAAACCAAGAGGGAACTGCACTGCCAAAGTTCAACCCTGAGCTCAGTCTGACACTTGGGGTTACTCGGAGAACACCCGGTCACTGCGGGCTGTTCTGGACTCTTCATCACAATGGACGCAGACCTGAAGGGAGATTCTAAAAGATGCCAAACTTTTGTTCTGCTTATGGATTGAAGCCCAACTATGGGCAGCAGGCTCTCATACGAGTCCTCCTGCTATTCAAGTCCAAGTGTACATAATGTAATATTTGCTTGATGCTAAACAGACCATGTTAGGCAAGCTGTAACTGTACAATTGGAGCTTTTTGCATGTGTCTTTTTATAATGGGCAGATGAGTTCTACTGCAATTATCATGAACGAATTCAAAAACTGTGCAGCCTGCATGACGGAGGCTGGAGTCCAGATGGGACTCTGGGGTACGCATATTGTTTCAAATGAAGGAGAAAGAAGAAGAAGAAGAAGGGGGAAAAAAAGCAGAAAAAATATTGCACAGGTATCAAGTCAAAAGACTTTTTTTGTAAATTGCCAACAGCACAAATATTTTATATTGTTGTTTGTACCTTTTTTTAAAAAAAGAAAAGGGAAAAAAAGGGAAAGTCTGTTATTTCAAGCGTGTGTTTATATTGCCACTGCGACGTTGGTTTCCAGAAACACCATACAGTACATTCACAGCCTTGCAGATAAACCTTGTAATATAGACGCTGAGCCAGAGTCCCTGTCAGCATCATGTGTTATAAATAAAAATTTCCCCTCCTTGTAAGAACAGAGCATCTTGTCTTTTTTATGTCACCTGCTGTTTCCACTAAGCAATGCATTTCATCTGACTTTGTTACTAAAGTGTTTATTTGATGCAGAGCACTTTAAGGTTAAACTTATAAGGTTAATAAAAATGTCGCAGCCAAAAATTCCAAAAGAAATCCAACTGAAAATCAGCAACAAAACGTGGAAATTGTTTATAGATAGTCCTGGAAGCTCTTTTATGGATAACCTTTAGTTATTTTATTAAGAATAATATATAAAAATGTCAGCGTCCAGATCAGCAGTACTCAAATCCAGGCTTCGAGGGCCATTGTCCTGCAATTTTTAGATGCGACCCTGGTTCAACGTGCCTCAATCGAGTAGCTGAATAACCTCCTCAGTGAGGTCACGTTCTCCAGAGTGCTGCTAATAACCTGATTGTTTATATCAGGTGTGGAGAAGCAGAGCCACATCTAAAACCTGCAGGACTCTGGCCCTCAAGGCCTGGATTTGAGGATCCCTGCTCTAGATACACATAGGCGGTAGAGACATATCAAAAAAAGGCATCTTTAATTGCAGCAAAATGATGTTTTGCTAGATATTCATGATGGGAGATTGAACACACTTTTAAAAATATTCATGCTTTTTCTTCAGTATCTCAATTACGTAACATTTTTGTTCTATCGGATGGAATCACCATTAAAGTTTTAAAATATAAAAAACCTCAAAGGTGTGAATACTTTTTGTATCCACAGTTTGTAAAAGCTACAACAGCATGTTTGGCCTTAAACCAAAAGTTTTGCATGCAAGTCATCAGGTTACATTTCAGACTGATGCTTACTGTTAAATTAAACTGGAGTGGTTTGATCTTCATATGCAAATGATGTACTTTTAGTCTTCAATAAACAAACATGTTACAGGAACCAGATCTCTAAGGCAGTGTTTCCAAACCCTGGTTCTCTAGGCTCACTGCCCTGCATGTCTTAGATATTTCCGTGCTTTAATGCCTCTGATTCATCTGATTGCAGTTCAGCAAATGCCTGCTAATCAGCCATCAATTGAAACCAGTTCATCTGAAGCAGGGAAAGGCCTAAAACACGCAGAGCACTGTGCCATGAGGAGGAAGGTTGAGAAACGGCTCTATGGAAAGAATTGGAATCTAAACGAATTAGAAATTGTGTTGCACTTCTGTGTGCAGCAGTCTAGTATGTTGATTATTAGTTGGGATTCATATTGAAAATTAGTTTTACTTCCAGCCATGAGCAACCATGAAGCTAAAATGATCAGTACAATTAAGGATGTTCATTCGTCAGATGTCTGCCAAGGCAACGTAATGAGGCCTCCCTTCGCTGTGGCAGATGAAAAACAGGAGGTTTGAAAAAAGCTGTGCCTAATTTTCTCCCTCAATCTATTGCAAATTTGATAGCAATAAAAACAAAACCAGATGTTTCAAAGCTGTAAATAAGAGTGTTCATTGATCTGAAAATGAATATTTTTAATCAAACATTTCCTCTGCATCTTATTTTCTGCTGTCTGTTTTCTAATTTTGTTCCAAATTTTGTAAGACGCTGCACATGAAGCAAAAGTTATTTTTGGCAATTTTTTTAAACCGCAGAGCAAATTTCATTAGAATTTGAGTCAATTTATGTCCTGTGGAAAAGGAAAAAACAGCTGCATTTTATCAGTATTTATTTGACAGGGATAAATAAATAACCCTGTTAAATAAATAGTGTTATTTGTCAATATTGTCTCAATATTGCTCGTGACAATATCGAGCAAGTGAAGTTAATGTGCTGGAACGTTTCGCTTTTCTTGTCCCTGGTTTCTCGGGTTTTACAAAGCCGCCCTACAAAACCAACAGCAACGTGCAATATCAAAGAAAAAGTCTCCATCAATCCATCCAGCACTCCTATCCTTGTGGGGTCACCGGACGAGAGGCGGGCTACACTGTGCATAAATTAATCAACGGAGATTTTAAAGAGACCAATTTAACCTAAGAGTCATGTTTTTGAACTATGGGAGGAAGTCAGAGAAGCTGTGAAATGCAAAGGGGTGACATCCAAACTCCATGCAGAAAGACCCCAGCCTGGGATTTGAACCCAGGACGTTTTTGCTGCAAGGCTTTTTATTGCGTCACTGTGCAACCCCCTACTAAAACTCAATCACAAACTAAAAGTAAGTTAGACTAGCTGAAAAAGACAATAGTTTACATTTTTCATAAATGTAAGTTGCCATAAGCTAAAGATGTTCAAAATATTTTTTTCCAAGTCAAATCTCGAGTCTTTTGCCCCAAGTTTGATGAGATGAAAAAAAAAACATTTTCTCATCAAATCCATGACATCTAGCAATTTTCACAGCACTAGTAAAGTATGGTATTATTCTATTGAATAATAGAGTAGCTACGATTTAAATATTAACACTATAACCCATCAATATTTAAAGTTAAAACAACTTTAAAACATATTGATAGATTTTGAGAAAAATGTTATTTGGACCATAACAACACAGCGAGGTCAAATACTCCTCATATCATTGAGATGCCACCTATGGGAATGAAAACCTGCTTTGACTAGGAGAATGGCCTGGCTGATATATATATACAAAGGAACCATGGGAAAAAAATCTAACTCTTGAAGCTGAAAGTTCAGTGAAGCCACACATTGTTTATTGATTATTACCCAAAACGATCAGCGTTGTCTTCAACAATTTATCGCTTTCACTGCATCTGAATCATCTTGGATAGCCTCGCTGACAACTCTTCTTTAGGTCTCAATCATTCTTTAGTCACTGTGGGAGCAAAGGTAAATATAAAAAGAAATCTTTTAGCATTCAATTCAGGCAGCCATGGCAGCTTGAGGAGCAGAATAGAAATGACTTTTACTTTTTCTCTTCTGGCACAGCAGATCGGTGAACCTACACCCCATTCCACCTTCTCCACATTGATTGACCTGTCAGACCATGTCAGTGCAAATGCAGTCAGAATGCTCTGTTGTTACACGCTGCTCACACAACAAGTCACGAACAGATTTCTCTCCTAAAGTTACAACATAGGACAAAAAAAAACAACATACCTCGGCCCTCTAAGGAGTCGGGCTGCAGTGTGGACATACTTATCCAACTTACTGGAATAATTAATATAACGCATAGTGGAGCTATACGTAGTAACACATAGTTTGAAGAAATGCATCATGATTTCTTTTTTCTTGTGTGGATCCATCACACGAATGTTTTTTTTTATCTTACATTGATCTAAAGTTTAGCTATTTTAACATCTTTATCTAATGTGGTATAATAAGACTGATATCTTTTCTGTACAAGATAGGTTACTTGTCAACTGGTTAATTCTTGAATCAAATACATAAGATAAGAGAGCTATATGCCAAATACAATTTAACTTGTTGAGCAATGAGGTGAGACTTTCTCAATGGGGAGCCAACACGTAAACCTTTGCTAAAGTATCAGTTTATATCCATGAAATGTTAAACACTTTGTCATGTTGCAAGCCCAAACTTCTATGTTTTTTAAGGATATATTATTATTTGGCAGGCCTGCACATGGTGGTAGTGAAATAAAAATTATACAGTCTAAATATATATTTTGTATACATATACAAGTTAGATTTACTGTGTCAATCATGTAAATAGTATTTGAAAGAATGTACTTAATACAGGGAGAAGAAAATGTAATTAGACTAGTCCTGAGAGAGTCATAATATTTCCATTTATTAATGTCATCTTCTCTGCCTAAGGTACAAGCCTGTGTGACTAGCAGTACAGGATGTACAACATTTTCAAACCACATCTAAATTCTGTATGATTGAACAATTCTTTGTGGTGCAAATTTTTTTGCATTTCGGCAGTCCTGCAACTTATGCAGCAAAGTCACGCTTGGTGTGAGGAAGGTCTCATTATAATATAAGCATAGCTCAGCAAACTGTCACACAATGCATCAAAGGGATCATTAATGAATTCTTATGCGTCTGTAATAAAATACACCATGATGTGGCAACTTCATTTGGAAACCTTTCTGACCAAAGTTTTCAAACACAATTAGAAATGTGTTTAGTTAAAAAAAAAAAAAAAAAAAAAACTGAAATCCATGCAGTAAAAAACAAACCAGGTCTGAAAACATAAGTCATTCTAGAAAGCTAAAACGTTTCTTGAAGCGCAGCCACCGTGCTATGAAATGTTGTGATGTGTTTTAGCTCTCATTAGCAGCGTCCTACAGAAGGTAGACAATGATTTACCCCTGCTGAACAAGATACATTGATCGAATTAGCAACACTTTTGATTAACCTCTGCATCAATACTTTCCAGAGTTCAGGAAGAAGCTGCAGCATCAACCGAGTCGGACAGTATGAATGAGGCCTTCATGGCTGCGGAGCTATAAGGACGGAGCAGTTAGAAAAAATATATCAAAGTGAATTAAGATCAGTTTCTATGATAAAATACAAAGAAGCCAGTTATATATAGAAAATCAGGAAAACACATTTTTATATCAAAATGTCTTATTTGTTGGACACTTGTAAAACCTGAAAACAAAAGTGTACACCTAAAGTTAGGTCCAATGCATACATGTGCCCTTTGCAGCTGAATGAACTTAGTTAAAGTTGAATTTGTTCCCTGAGGGAGCTCTGAAGATGCAGTCATCAATCTGTCCATACCATTTCCTCATGTCATTCGTCAGTGACTTTCATTTCCTCTATGATGGCCCTAGGATGTGGTGGTCAAAGAAGGATGCAGGGAGACAGTATATGGCCCTGCTATGATTGGATATTCCACTAATGGCCACTTTAGTGGACTATGCGCATCACCTCTGGACATAGACAAGACACCCAAGGTAAAAAGGAAATGGCACGACCAGCCCATGATCTAAAATGCCTCTTATTTGCTCTGAATATTTCAAAAATGTTTAGCTATTATAAATAAAAATAAACAAATGGCCAAGCTACACTAGTGTTATTATCCTGAATCTTAAATGTTTACTTTTTAGTTCTTACATGCAGATGGTCTAATGCTTTTGTGATAAAGTTTTTATTTAGTCTTTTATTAAATATGACTGCTGCTGGGTGGACACAAGAAAATTATTTAAAAAAAACTTACAAAACATTCATGCTCCAATTCCAATAGCCATCACACACAAACGGCAGTGTTTCTAAAGAAGGCCCTGTTTGATTGGCAGGTGCAATTCTTTTCAGTGAAGCTATTTTAAAGAAGCCCAGCATATAAACTCTGATATTAAAAACTAGGAATGTAACAGCACATGTGGTATCCAAAAATCAATGGAAAGTGCCTAATGATGTGAAGAACTGTTGCTTTATCAGTTCCTAAAAAACTAATCTGAAAAGTTTGTTAAAGAGCAGGGAGTGTTGTAGTCACTGATTAGCATGTTCTCACAGTAATTTGCAAATGTGTATGTAGTTGTTTATGTGTGAACGTGTTCTTGTTGCTGGATTTCATCATTTTATGTACATTTCATTCATTAATCTTATTTTATATATGACTCATTTTAACCTCCTAGCTTCCTGAATTTACATCCATGTGGTTGTTAAGAGTTTATAGAGGGCCACATTGCAGAAAGTAGTCAGGTATGTAAAAAAAGTCTTAAAGACAAGAGACAAAAACAAAGTAAAGCAGAATAAACACAAGAGCCAACAAATAAGTCCAATCTAACCCAACAAGAACATGAATATACCAATCAAGAAATTATAGACACTCAAAAATGAAAAGGAAAACATAAAGTAACCAAACATAGACATTTAGAAAATGTTTCAACATAAAACAGGAAGAAAAGTCAAACAGGAAAACAGCAACTAAAGACAACCTCTAAATCAGTATTTAAACTCAGAATATAGGAACTAAGCATGGGATGCAATGTGAAACAAAACTGAAACCAAAGCAAATAATCACAAAACAAAGTCAAGTCAATAAAGATCATAACAACAAAATTTAATAAACAGTGTTTGTATATTTTGCCATCGTGTTAAGATTTTAGAAAAAGACAGTTGCAGTTGCAGAACAGGAATTTTTTTAATAATGAAAATAAAAGGAAAATTCCACAAAACTGTGAGTCAGAGATCAGGCAGAGTAAGGGAAGAATTCAGCAATGAACAATGAAAATCAGAAAGTTTATGTATTGAGGCAGGGGTGGAAAATGACAAATATTAAATATTATAATTAAATTTTTTTCTGTGTGTTTGTGTGTGTGTTAGCCAATTTTTTTTATATGTCTTATACAAGTTTACAAGATACAATTCTCAGATTATTCAAACCTTCTTCTATTGTTCGCTCTGCTGATCGTAATAATCCTCTGAAATGGACATTTCAATGCTGGTCAAGGACATTGACTGTTTCCCAAATAACAACAAGACCAGCATGGGCCTCCTGACAGGTCTTTACCCAGTAGCTCCATAAGCAGGAAACTGCACCAGTCTTTGTATTCTTATATATTTTCTGTCTGTCAGAAACAGCAATAACTTTTTCAGGAATTTGAGCCGCTGTGACTCACCTTCGCTCTCCACTTACATCAATGAACCATGACTCTGTCTCTGGTTTACCATTAATCTAACAATCACAATGTCGCCCCCTTCAAACTCACTGAAAACCTCTGACTTGCCCTTTTTTTTCTCCCTCTAACGGTAAAGTTTAAAGACAAAATGCTCACTTGCTTCCTCATATGTCTCGCCTACTAAAAGGTTCCATGATAATAACATGCCTGATTGGTTTACTTCAATTATTGTACCACTGTGTCATGTCTTGCATTAATTTTCGAGAACATTTAGCATATAAACTTTGCTCACTGCTAAAAGAAGTCAAAAACATCCACCTGACTAGCTTAAAAGGTGATTCTTAACCCTCTGAAATTAGAAGCAATAATGTGTCCTTCTGTATCAATGAGGCCAAACCCAGGAGAGAACAGCTGGAGAGGGACGTAGATAAAGAAAAGAAGCTCTGGGCCCATAGTCCTGCCTGAAATCAGATTTAGATCCCATTCTTACAGTCAAATCATATTATGCTCCACAGCTATTCACAGACCAGCTATCTATCACTCACATACATACTGTCAACATGATCCCACCATCTGTCAGTACTTACCTACACAAAGCCTCCAGATATGGCCCTCGTAGAGCTACTGGAGAAGCTATTGCGCTGAAATCACTTCTTGTCTGTTGTGAAATACAGATATGGAAACTCCACAACAATCATAGACAGAAAACCTTTTACAATATCTGCTTTTCAGATTTCCTAATATGAAATTTGTGTAGGAATTAAATAGGCCGTGTTTTTCAGGCCATTGATTTTTTTATTGTTTTTGTTTAATCTTCACCAAGTGGCATGTTTGATTCATGAGCTCTTTGTGCAACAACGAGTACTTTGTTCATGAGTAAAATTTGAAATATTAATCTGACATCACTGTGTTGTGAGTTGGAAGCAGACAATCGGAAGGCTGAGGAAACCCCTGACAGAGATGCTGCTCATGCTGTTTGCCTTGATGTAAAATGCTTTAGATTTAAATCCCCTCAGGACTTACTTGCTGTGTGAAAATCTCTTTCTCTATTTCAGCACAAAATGGAGCCTCAAGAGTTTACGATCTAGCTAATGGGGGGACTTAACTAATTGAGTCTCTAGCTTCCTTTGGCATGTTTTATGTCACCACTGAGCTCTTCTGTCTCTATTTCCTTGTGGCTTGAGTGATCACTGCGGTGGCTGAAAGTTTCCAAGTCCGGATTCCAAAATATGTCTCGTCTAATCCAAATACCAGCTCGGCACAAACGAGAACATCCCTCTCTACTTCGCTCTGCGCTGCCCCGGCCACCGAGCCAGCAGATCACACCCACATTCCTCATGCTGCGTTTGTCACTGCTCCCTTAGCAAAAGGTCAGCTGCTGATTGGTGTTCTCTGACCACATAATCAAGGAAAGGGATGATTGAAGATTCTCCATGATGAGGCATCATTTTGGCTCACAGAGGAATGAAACTGGCTGTGGTTCACCTTTTTCTTCTCCATTTGTTCCCATTTAAGATCATAGAAGAAGAAACCACACCGTCTTTAAACTTCTTCAAAAGGTCCACTAGCCAGCTGTGTAGATGGCTTATTCCGCCCAACCTCATGTGTCTGTCCTAGTTTTCAGTGTACATTTGAGATGAGAGAGGACAGGTTAATTATTTTATTTATTTATAGAAAGTATGCCTCAGAAGAATTCACACACCTTTAGTTTTTGCAGGTATTGCACAAGCTGATATGTATTTTATGTGACAGGCCAGCACACTGGATAAAAGTAAAAGGTACATTTCTGGTTTTCAAAATTTTCACAAATACAATTCTGAAAAGTGCGACCTATGTATGTTTATATATGCCTATGTTGCTCTAATGTGTTTGGCGCGACCAAATAAATAAATAAATAAAATTTAATGAAGTTTGTGGAAGTAATGCCAAATGTATGCGTATGAATGGTTTTGCAATTGATTTCTTTATTTCATTCATGATGCTACTGAAACTGATATATTTGGTATTAGTAATTGTAGAGTAAAAGACACAAAGTAGGCCAGTTTACTTCTACCTTGCAATATTTTTCTAACAGACCATTTTCGACAACTTCATAATAAAACTCCTGAAGTTCTGGTCTGGCTTTTGCCGTTTGGTGAGCCACTGCAAGATCCTCATTGGCCTCCATCTGGCTATGCATTTGAAAACTTTCTGGAAATGTCCTTGGGGCAGAGGAGGCCCAATAAAAGATTCAACAAAGATCTACTGGTTTAAACCAGGAGAAAGTTTGAATTTGTTGTTCAGTATAAAATTGTGTAAATATTGTATTACATAACAGAGGTGAATAGTCTGATGATAACACAAGCAGCTTACATCTGTCAGATTTAGTTTAAACCATGGGGTGTTGTCATTTAACCAATAGTGCAGCTATTTTAATTAAGGATTTTTTTTTTGTAACTGGTTTTTAAAACTATACAGTAAGTATAAGTTTTTTTTCCAATAGTTATTTATGTGAAAAAATAGAAATGTTCATATTTCTCAAGCACATTTAAAATTAATATTGGGGTCAGTAGTTTTTTTGAACCACTGTCCACTTACAGTATGAGTCCAAACCTTTCCCTGCAGTCACTCACCCACCAACAAAACTTTATAAACGGCCGTTAAGACCCAAGTCTATAACCTTGCTTCGCTTTTCTCGAGTGCTCTCGAAAAACCATGGGTTATGTTCACAGTTGGGAGGCTACTGAGGATCAACCCATGAAGTCAATGTTTGTGAAAATTCCAAAACCTTTGGCTTTTTCTTCAGTTACAGTAAAGACCTTTGTTCGCTTCGAAGCAAGACGAAGCAGGCGAATGCACAGCCTTTCAGCCAACAGTGACTGTAATTGATGGACACTTGGCTCACTCTGCACGCCTGCCGATTTGTAGAATCCATAAAAAGAGATGTTAAAGTAATTATGTTTGTCATGATATATTGAAAGCAGAAATCGGCAACCTAATCGGAGCAGTGGGACAGCTGCAGCATGCAGATGCTATCAGACCTCTTGTCCACAGTGATGAAATGAATGCGGGTCATTTTAACAGGTAACAGCTGTTCATGGCTAATTTGTTCAATTATGTGCAGAGAATGTAAGTGGAGGTTGATTCTCAGCCCCCAGGGATCTAGTCTCACCACTCGCGTTCAGAGAGCACATTGTAATGGGAATCCATATACTACTACATGAGCACTGTGCTCTGCAAAGAATCGCCATGTTTCTTTCATTTACTAAGATCTTTTGTTCTCACAAATTATTGGCATCATATTTTTTTGAAAGGCACAATATGCCCTGCCTTTGTAATTACAGATTGCCAGAGTTGTTTCATGAATTTTCTTTACATGACAAACTTTGATCAGATTAAACCCATCAAAAAGCAAGGAGAGTCCCGCCTGAAACCTCTGGCTAAGAGGATATTATTATCAAAAAGCACACAAATATTGGCTGATAGGAAGTGGAACGTTATTAAGCATGACAAAGGTTTATCTGGACCACAAGTTCAGATGGATTAAAAGCCATGCTGTTTTCCTCATAGAATGGGCTAAGCCTGACCTTTAGAGGAAACATTTAATCTGGGGAATTTACTTTCTTCTCAATTGCTGCCAAGTCGCAGAACAATTTTTAGCCCAACACTTATATGCCAGTAAAATCAACCTAGCCTATAAATCAGTTGTGAAAATAACCTTTTTTTATTAACAGTATCTAAAAATGTAATTTACACAAATGGAAGAAATGTAAGGATTCGGATGGAATAAGAGACAGAGAGAGAGATACAGAGAGAGACAGAGAGAGAGAGAAAGAAAGAAAGAAGGAAAGAAGACATACAGCAAAGGGTCCAAGACAAGGACTCAAACCCAGGACAACTGTGTCAAGGACTGCAGCCTCTGCACATGGTGCTCTAGCAACTGAGCCACCCTGAGCCCCAGAGCCATTCATTTTAAGTAAAGGGAAAGTTGAAGCCAAAATTTTTTTTTATCTCAAACAAAACGTCAGGGGTTTTATTTGTAAAAAATACAGTACAGCTAAAAATTTACTATAAATCTTTTCTTTGCTGATATTAAATGTGTGTGATTATCCAAAGCATTTCCTTTAGATTAGGAATGACTATATATTATAGAGTGAAGAGTGCCAAATTAAAGAAATGAATAGCTTTTAAAATAATTAAGTGTTAGATGTTCCTTTGACCTCAGCGTTTTTCTCAGTTTTCTTTGCTAACTTTGAGAACTCTGAGAAGGATTTGAATACATCGCCTACAAGAACACCGTGTTCTCTAACAAGCTCCTTTAACAGACGCAGAAGTAGTCGTTTCTGCAGGGCTATCATGTTAAGAATGGAATGTTTCTGATTTTCTTCCACAATGAAAACTTTCCAATCTGGTTGTTTCAAAATGAAAAGTCTATTTCGCTTTAAGGTCACTGTTTCATTAATGAAAATGGCTTTCTAAACTCAAAATGGCTTCACCAACTCTGCAGATGTTTTAGCAACAAGTATTTTACTATAAAATGTGACAATAGCTGTTAAATGAAAATACCCATTTTAGAATAAATTCTTTAGTAAGGAACTCTCAACTGATTCACTCCATGCTGTACCAGGCAGGATGTCAAACTCAAGCTTCAGAGGCAAAGTGTCCTGCAACCTTTAGATGTGTCCTTTTAATCAGACTTGAATGAAATCATTAGTAGCACTCTATAGAACATAATTATATATCGATGATTCAATTCAAACACTTTATTTAGGCTAGTTAGGCCCGGGAGACATCTAAAAGTTGCAGGACACTGGAAGCCGTGGACACCAGTGTCCAAGAGAGACCATTTCAATGTTTACTGGGTTGCTGCAAATTCAGTCTAAAGTTGTCCACCTTGTTACAGGGGTTTTCTTCTTGGTCAACAGTTTCCAAGAAGAATTTAAAAGAAACACTTGACTATTAGTGCCGTTACGTATAACAATTTGAATCGATTTATACTTGGTTCAAAAATGAGTATATTTATGATTTAATCAATCATACAATCTACAATCCTACAAGAACCGTAAACAACTCAACAAAACCAGGCCATTAAGAACACACCAGAATAACTAAGGGTGTGTACTATATTCAAACCACATTCAAGGTCACCAAAGTTGTCCCATCAGTGTGTTTAAGAAGCCAACTCTGCTCTTCAAAATCCGTGAAATAAATATTTGAAATATATTCCTTCATCTTCATAGTTGTCAGTCAAAAACATTATCCCGTGAGCAGCAGCAACTTCTCATTATGCAAAATCAAACAAGGCGGCGGAATTGAGTTTGGTGTCCCAGAGTAACATAAGCAAATACAGCCTGACAACTCATATTGAAGACGACTTAGAAGGACTGCCTTTGCCTGGATATCAAGACAAGAAGACAACGGTTTCTGCAGGCACAGGCATAAGATACCTTGTCTGCAGAGAAAGCAGAACAAACAAGAGTCTAAGCCTCAAATCCACTAGATCTGGAGAAATATGAGCAAAGTGCCTTGCAATGATCCTTACTGAGATGTCCATCTGTGTGGGCGTGTCTGGTGTGTAAAGATCCTCATGTCTTTTGAGCAGCAGGACACACAAAAAGAGTCCATGTAAATAATGAGACGGGACCTAAAAGCAAATGTTAGCTACGTGGTAAATACATTCCAAAATTCCTATTTTAATTGGCACCACTTCAGTTAGGTCAAATCGCAAGGTGATAAAAAACACAGACTTATGGCATAATAAGCAACAAATTCTATTGCGAACTGTCTAAGTGTCAGATACTTCCTGTCTACCATGGGGTACCACTGCCCTCCTGTGGGATCTCTCCTTTCTGCACTTTACAGTCTACATAATGCACCTTCTCCATTATATTTACTTGAAAGGCAACCATGAAAACAATGAGTCCATTATTTCATGAATAAATACATTTTAAGTTGCTGCGCTTTACATCTGTAAAATGACTGTTTCTTGAAAACTTTGCACTTCCTAATCCACTAAATTTGAACGTGTTATCAATTTTATAATTCTCACATTTGAAAACTTTTCTTACAAGTATTTTATAAATAATTTGGTAAAAAGAGTAAAGTGTATAAGCACTTTGCTGACAAAGACGAGGGAAAGAGGGAAAGGACATATTTCTCCTCTTCCACCAAAAATAGACCTTTTTACAAACCCTTTCTTTGTCCCGGCTTCTGAAGCAGGGCTGCAAAAGTGACACAGTTGCTTTGCGACAGGAAAGTCCAGGGTTAAAATCCCAATTTGCATGTTCTCCACATTCATATGTTGTCTTCAGGTATTTTGGCTTTGTGCCAAAGTATAGAAACATAACTGTTGTGGTAACTGGTCTCTCCAAATCACCCTATGGTGTATGTGTGCGTGCACAGATGGTTGTTTATCCTGTGTCTCTATGCTGGACTGGCGACCTGTCTAAGGCGAACCCCGTTACTTGCCCAATCACCGCTGGAGACGTGTCAAATTGTTAGATTCAAAGATTACATTCACACACACATTTTAGGCCAAGAGGAGACATTTTCTTAGTATTTTTTTCTTTTTTTTGTCCAGTTAAAACTTCTTCCAAATCATTAGATCTAAAGTACATCACAATTTAAATATCTATTGGCTTTGATGCTCAAAATGTTTTGGGAACAAAACAGTCAAACTTTAGTTTCTTTAGCAGTGAGTGTGTGTAGAGAGAATGAGAGTGATTTGAAATCCTAATTGTGTGTCTGAGCAAAACAGTTTTCAAAAGCATAACTATAAAAGAAAATGAAGGAAATGATCATTTTAGGAACACAAATTATTTACACCAAATAGCATTCTGAAGTTTGAGGGCTCAAAACAATTCATACAAAATGTTTGTGTAGATTTTTTTTGTTTAGTTTTTTTGAAGATACACTTAAAATGTATCAACCTTTTTCACATCGATTTGTATATTTCAACATTAATAAATCATTTTAAGGCTAATTTTATTCATCTTTATTGCTGCCTATTACTTTTCTGATATGACACAACCCTTAGTTCTTAAAAGTTACAACTTTAAGCAACGCATAAAGTTGCCAAGTCCTTATTCCTAATAGTTTGTTTCTGACAGTGGATCGTGCGTTTTTCTGCAAATGGCAATAGGACCACAGGGAGGAGCTACATTTCTTTTTTTCACAGATTATGTCTCGTATTATACTTTCATGACATATGGTTGTGATGGTGATAAAAGTTTGCCCTGTAATCATGGGGTTGCTGGTTCAATTCCTGATCCACCTACTCTCATTTGCATCCTTGAGCGAAACACTTCACTGGCAGTGCTGGCAGTGTGTAATGAATCTTACATGCGAGTTTCACTTTGTGACTTGAATTAAGAAACATTTTGAAGATATTCTAATGTATTAATAATATCAAAACACTTTTTATACCAAACCATCACTTGAAGACCTTGAAGAGCATATATTCAGGAATAATGGTGCAGAAGGCAGATTATCAGGGTTTTTTTTATTATAGATCTTTTTGTCATTTATAAAATAGTCAATAAAAACCTTTTTCTTAAATTCAGATATTTACATATAAACAGACGGCTGTGCAAAATGTACAAGACACCACTATGAGATCAAATCATGGTCTCATGTCAAACATTTATATACAAGAAAGAAAACATTTTGTTAAGCTGGAGCTGTCAACCAAAAGAACACATTTACAAAAAGTGAGCTCAAGTATACATTTACCCAAATTTCCAACAAATAAAAGCCATAAGTAAATAACTAAAATTGCCATGTGTACTAAAAACACACACAGAAATTGCAAAGTCATGTGTTTGCTGAGGAATTTTCAAAAAAATATAATTAAAAAGTTAACAAAGCCAACAAAACATTTTTCCAATTTTGTTCCCAATATTCATCAGGTTTTCCACTAATTTGGATGTAAATACATCATTTCAAAATGGCGTAATGTGTTTAAGTATAGATCCTTGTTTCAAAATGAGCTTTAACCAAAACAATAATACACGACTTTGTAAAGCTTAAGAAAATAGTGGCCATACTCCTGCTCTCTAAAACACATTAAACAAATGAAGTGTATTTAAAGTCTGTAGTATATCTGCTTCAGTAAAAATATATATATGAACTTCTGAACTCTCAATCCCAGATGGTCACCCGAGCGCTGCATAAATTAAAACGACAGATAAGAAAACTGAACTAATCCTAACTTATCCAGAATCTCTGAAAAAATAGTTTGATAAATAAATCAACACTTTCAAGTGTATATGGCTTTACTTGTTAAGAAGGCAACTGAGCAGATGTCATTTCAACAATAAACAGCAGATGAGCCAAGTGGAGTCGCAATGCCCTCTACATTTATTGGCATCGATGATAAAAATCTGTACAAAGCATAAAAATAAATTCAGTTTTTATTGTAGCTCCACAGTCTGAAAATCATATTTTCGAAAAATTTAATTTTGAAAGAAAAAAAAAAAATCAAAATAATTATTTTTGGTGCCACATTTCTTGGCATCTCAAGGGTTAATTCTAGCAGTAAATTGCTTCTTTTACCAATAGGAAAGCAGAGTATTTTCTGATACCATCTCAGAAGCATTTATAGGAATATAGACCTTTACATTTTGCACAAGGCTTCAGGGTCTGAGGACTGAGATGTCTGTAGAGGAATGATGCTTTTATGTCAACTAAACTATTTTTCTGTTAGTACGGCCCTATGTTTTGATTCATAATCCTGCTGAAAGACCCAATGACCATTCATATCCAGCTTTCTAGGAGAAACCATCAGATTTTCCTAGAAAGTTTCTAACCCTAACCATCAAATTTTCTCCTGGAATGTGAACGATTTTGATACTGTGTGCACCAACAAGGTCCCCAGGACAAAAAGAGGCAACCAACAACATCACAGATCCTCCAAACTTGGTATGAGAAGCTTATTTACAAAGCTTCATGTGTGACCCACCAGGAGTTTGTTGCTGAAAGTTCAATATTTGACTTATTTGACTGAAGAACACTGTTCAGTTAAAGTCCCAATATTTTAGCCTACACCACCAATTCCAATTAGTGATGGTGAAACAGAAAACTTTCCTGGCATGGCTACTAAAATAAAACAAAAAACAAGACAGTTGGCATGTAGATAATATCAAACTTTGTTGTGGATACTTGGCAACTCTGGGGTGTTTTTAATTTGCTGCTCTTCTCTAAGTGTTTTTCTTTCTACCTAGACTTTCCTCCTCATCATGGCAAACTTGAGACAAAACTAAGATTATGCTGCTGCTGCAAAAATGTTTTTGAAACTTTTCACAAATCTTGAGCATTGATGTTAATAAGTGTGAGGGAAACTGGTGTCATTACCTGTCTTTTAATTCCCGAGGATACCACACAAAAGGCCAGTGCTTGAGGAGGCTATCCTCTGCTTTTCAGATAATTCTCTTCTTGCAGATATAATACTTAGAGCAGCAGATAAAGCAAAAGGCCAACAGGTACATTTCATTATGTACCTGTTGGTACGTAATCATTTCACTTCAATCCAGCTTTTATTTGAGGAGACCTTTGTAGAGTAGTTGGGAGTGACTGGAGTCTCTGTCATTCTCCAGACATAAGAGCAGGTCCCGAAGGTTAACTCTGGTGATGCGGTGGCGCATAAACTGTCTGGAGCCCTGACCACTGGAGCCTCCAAGCTGGGAGGAACCCAACCCTGAACCCTGCAGGTTGGTAGGAAGGAATCGTTTAACAGTTCTCTAAACATTATTTGTGTCGAAAGGTTTAAAAACCCTTACCTCTGCACTCGCACCACTTAAAGGGGAGTCTGTTCTCCGTTTTTTCCTCGGGCCGATTGCTGCCAACGCTGTTAGGTTGGCTTCTCTCTGCCTGATCTGAGCCAATTCCAGCTGCTGCATCTGGAATACACACAACAGCAACAAATGGATTAATCTCATTCATCATAATAATAAAGAAAATAGTTGCATATTCCATCTTCTCTGCATATAATCACCTCTTTGGCCTTCTGTTTCAGTCTGAGCTGCTCTGGGTCTTCTTGCCGTGACCTAGACTGCAGCAATGCAGAGGAGATTTTGAATATTTCAGGTTGAATCTGATCAGTTTATTAAATCCCTTGTTTTATTCATTCACTTATTCATAGTTAAAATATCTGCTAGCTAGTAGCAGAAAAACTAACATTAATGGTAAAGATCACACACCCGCCCTGTCTATGCAATTATAACAGAGTAATTCTTCCTGTCAGAAGAATTACTCTATTCTTATTACTCTATTCTGTGTCCTTGTTAAAGTAATGACAGGTCATTCTAGGTCAGCAAACCACATAAGATCCATCTATACAGAGAACGGATTCTTCAATACTTATTGAGCAGCAGCTTAAAGAAATCCCTTCTTACATAAAGCTGTAAATATGGAACACCTATTTTTATTCATTTCCAATTCCCCAAAATGATTGAGGTCAAAAATAAATATATAAATAAATCAAATTTCAAAAATAAAACCACCATAAAATTGTCTGTTTCTACCTTGGCAGCCTTCAGCAGGATCTCTCTCTCCTGCTCCTCCTTCCTTTGCTTCTCCATCTGATCCAGCTGCTCAAAGAATTTGAGTTGAGCTCGCACGTCGCCGACCTGCTCACACCGCTCGTCCTCCTGACCAGGAGACAGGCAGAAATAAAGGAAGTTATGAAACCAGAATAAACTATAGTTCACAAAACAAACTCTCGAGTGACTGAGACACATCCTTACCTTAAAATGTAAATTCTTCAGTTGTGCCACTTGCGAAGCGTTTTCTAACAGGTTCTGCAGTCGCTGTTGTGTAGCATGGGAAATGTAGTTGATCACATCTGTGCCCAATTCACTGACACCAAACTTCTTACCTGAAACAGAAGCGAGTTTGGAAGAATGGAGAACGAATGAGAGTTCACCTACAGTAAGGGCTCAGTTTACTTTGTCTCAAAAGTAAATAACTGACCAATCTGCAGAACTATCCGGGTGAGAGAGGAGATGGAGAGGAAAGCCTCGTCCTTACAGGACCGAGTCATGATGCCAACAAGTTCAGAGCTGCTGGCCATGATGCGGGCGCTCTCCTCGGACAAGTTGACCCCTGCCATGGAAGCCACGTCGTTTATATCATCATCATCCCTGCAGGAAAGAAGTAGAAAAACGGAAGACGCAAAAACCAAACATAGATTAGGTTTATACTTTGATTTTTTTTTTTTTTTATTTAAACAAAAAGTTATTTTAGAATGCTTTGCATAATTATTCATAGTAAAGATTAGCACATCAAAACCTAATCGCAAATGTATTTTCGATTGCATGTTACAGAACAACACAAATAGCACATAATTAAGAAGTGGAAGACAAAAAGATGGACTTTCAATTTTTGTGCAAATGGAGATCTTAACGGTTAAGCAGGAGCGCTCTCAAGCGAGGGCCAGGTGGGCCATGACCCCATCCTGGAAAATGCTGGTCACCTGTCTGGTGTCCCAGAGAATTATGTTCATGACATAGAAAGGCATAAAGTCATTTTCTAAGTGCAAAACCCCATAAATAATACATTCAAAAACAGATAAATAAAATTAGAGTTTATCTGTTTACTTTAAACATTTTTACTGGCCTGGTCTGGCCACCCCATGAAAATTTTCTTTGGACACCACTGAGGTTAGCCATGCAAGTATTCAGCCTATTTCATTTTGATCCCCTTAAATAAAATCCTAAAGAACTACTAGTTGAGAGAAGCAAAAAGAAAGCAATTGGAAAATAAAGCAACGGGTCCAGTGACTTTGGTGCAGCCAAATATGCTTTTGCCTAATTTTGTTAAATTAAGATTATGGAAGAGGAAATTTTCAAACCTTGTTCTTATAATAAAAAATGTTTTAAGTTCTTTCCCCAACTAAGCTCAAACACTTTATACACAAGACTTCAGCTACAACTCTGACAAGTTCTCTGATGGTACAGCCATCGTTGGACGTGTGTCAGAGAGGGCGGGGGGCGATCTGGAGAACAGAGTTCATCTCCAGCTTTGTTTCTTTGTGTGAATTGAACCATCTGCACATCAACATCATCAAGACAAATGAGGTGGTGATCAATTTCAGTAGGAGGACTTCTCCAATCGTTCAGGCTTTGGACTTTAAGATTGTGAAGAAATACAAGCAGCTGGGTGTTCAGCTCAATCTCCACTTACTGAGGAGATGGAGGTCAATTGGTGT
>CAEGAF010168385.1:0-32201 GCA_903067075.1 Micropoecilia bifurca | reverse complement strand
CCCCCCATGGGCCCCCTGGCTGGCCGCCCCCTGCCCCCCCGCGGCCCGCAGGCGGGTGCCCCCCCGGGCGCCCCACCAAATAAGAAACCTCTCTGTAAAACTCCCAGACTTGGATTAAAGTTGTCATTTTACCACATTCTGGCGATAGGTTACAGCTTGTGTAACTTGTCTTGTTTTCTGCAGTGCAGTCTGTGGATTGTATTTTATTGGCTCATGGTTGTAGCTTTTTCTTGGCAGGACTTTACAATAATTCAGAGCAAAGGAGAAAGGCTGATTAACTTGTCCTTGAGACTGACATATGTGACAAGATGAGATGTATGGGTTGTGTATGGGTTGACAAGACTTTGCTTGCAGTGTAAAGTGGATTTGTTTAGCTGTGTTTACTGCAGTTTCATTGTCCTCCTGCGTGACAGATGTACATAACAGGGACATTGTCTATGTTATGATTTCAACTTGGACGACTTTTGCAAGATTCAAATCACAGTCTTCATTACACATGGTATTTACTTCTTATTATCTATATGATTCTGCAGATTCTGCATCTCATCTGTATGTAAAAGAATCATAGTCTGTTTTTATTAACGCAGGATGGCACAAGTATGTTTTATGTTTCATACAGAGCAGGTTGGTTTGTGTAGCTTTTTTAAATTAAATCATCTGTTATGTGCATTTTTACATACCTGGGTTATTGCAGTCTGATATAAACATGTTGTTAATGACCCATACCGTATTGATGTGTAAAGCAAAAAAAAAAAAAAAAAAAAACTGAAGAAACCTACTGGAGGGCAGCTATTGTTCAAAGCACTGGGGGTGGGATTACTTCTCTACTATTGGACGCTCCAAAAAAGATGCACTGTTATCAACCTGTTCATGTTCTGTATCTGATGTAATCTCTTTTAACCAAGCAGAATTTCTCTATTCATTTAGTTCACTGGTATTAGGTCAGTGGGTAAATTACACCCTGCAAATCTGGGGATTAGTGGTTGAAATGGGCAATAAAACTATACAGTCAAGCAAAACACAAAAAGGTGTATTTTCTGAAATGTTGTGCTGTTACTCAAAAGAGCTTCCAAGTTTTTATGGAGATGTTTCGAAGAAATTATTTTAACTTTTTAAATGTTTCCCGGCCAATCTAGCAGAGATGAGTAACAATATAAAAAACCATGGAAACTCCAGCATTAAGCAACACCTGTCATTGTCAAACAGAGAGTTTGAGATATGCTGTTCCTATGATTAAAAAAATGCTGATTCTTTGCCAACAGTAAAAGAGATGATGAGTTTCTATAAGGGCTTTTATAGAAGTACCTCCTATCTTTTGTTATAGTTTATACAACAGCTATTCTGATATTAGCAGTTTAGATTATTCAAAGTTTGAGCTTCATTCAATTTGAGTTACATAATGGATACTTAAAATAATGTGCCAAGTCTCAGGTTTAATTTAGACATGTTTGCGTATGTAGAGCCTTGGCTGCTAAATGATGGATACAAAGGGAATCTGGTTTGCCAAAATCCAAATAACCTATTCTACCCAAAAGGTGTTCACATGCTTTGAAACTGAAGAGGAATAGCTTTGAGAGAGAGCAAACAGGATATCATTTGCATTTTTAAAAGAACCTTGAGATCGCCACATTCTTCTCAATAACACTCTTGTTTTTTTCTCAGCAAGAAAGAAGAGTGTAACTTTGATCTGTCTGAAGATACAAACACAAGGGCAAATCTAACCTGCAGTTTGAAAAGGTACCACAGAAAAAAAAATAGGTTTACATTCAAATTTTCCTACTATGAAATTAGGATTGGGAATTATACACTTTGTGTGATGTTGACCTGTAACTTTTAATAAGCCATGTTGTTTGTAGTTATTATAATTAAAATATCAGGGAGTCAAAAGGTCATGTATAAACCTTTTTTAGTCAAAATGGGCTTACCAGCATAGACTGTAGGTGCTGTTAAGGGACACATCATGGTTTTAGTGAGTATCTGTGTTTTAACATGATATGAAATTGCTAAGAAATCAGCAGTAACATTAGAAAGCAAGTGATGCTACATATCCGTTAAAAACAGTCTGTAAGTCCATATCGTACAATTTGACGTGGTATTCCACACTGAGAAATGTTTTTCAAAAGTTGAATACATTTTAAATAGTAGGCCGTCTCTCCAGAAACAGAATTTCCACAAATCCAACCCAAAGTCTAATTACTTAGAGAGTTTGGTAACAAAAAAAAAACACAACAACAACAGCTTCACATCAGCCTCTGCTTCAGTGAGCAACAACTATGGATTATTTACAGTTCTTACAAAAAGAAAAGACTTATTGTTGTTTGGCCTCAAGACATTGCACCACATTTCACAAAAAAACAAAAACAGCATATATCCACTAAAATGCCTCATAACAGCTGGCTACTCTGGTGGTAGATGGGTTATGATTTGGCCTTGTTTTACAGCCAAAGTCTCTAGAAGCTTTGGAGTCACTGGGTTGATTCCACATTCTGTACCTTTGTTTTAAGGTCAAATGTGAGACCATAAGTCCGACAACTAAAGCAGGTTTTTCATCAAAGCAAATATACTTAACCCTGCTGGATGTCTACAACAGAATAGTGAGAGAAAAATATTAAAAGTTTTGCATTGAAACCCATCATAGTCAATACAACCTTATTAAAGCTTTATGCTCCTCCTCAACTTCCAACTTTTGAGGAAAATGAATAGTGTCATTTTGTGAGTGGTACTTACTTGAATAGATTTAACTTGACTTCATTACTGACCCTTTTAAATTATTTCTTTGGATCAAGAAGAAAAAGAAATGAACAGGGCATTTAAATTGGCATAAGAAAACTTCTTTTCAGAATTGTTTTATTTAAGACAGTCTGGTGAGTTTTCAACAAACATGAAACATTCTGCATTGGTTTTAGATGCCAATTTTACTTAGTCTCATTCTTCATGTTAAATGATGAACACTGGCCTTAGAGATTTCTGACCTTAACTGAGCACATGCAGTGCTGTGACCTTTGCTGTGACCTCCTGGATGAGATGCTGATGCAGTCCTATGGTAAATTTGTTAGACCAGATGCCTCAGATGCTTCACCACAGTTCCATGTTTTCTGTAAGGGTGTAAAATGGTTCTCATCTTAGTTCCCAGGAATCACAAAACCTTAAGAATTGTGAAATCCTTTTTATATTGAAAGATGTCTGTGACTTCTCATATTTTCACAAACTTCCTTAGATTCAACATATTTTTGTCCTTTCATCCTGCTTAGTATCGACAATTTCTACTGAAGTAATACTGTGTATTGATTCAACAAGCCTAATGTAGATTGTGAATTTCAATGTAAAAAATGTTTTTTTCAGAGTTAAGTTTTGATTTACCAGAGAGTGAAGGCTTATTTAAATAGGACAAGATGTGTATGTAGATTTTTTCCCCTAATAATTTAAACTATTATTTGAAAACTAGGTTTTGAATTTATTTGGTTTATCTGAGTCAGATGTTAAATTGGTGTGATGACCTGAAACATGCAAGTCCTGCAGAAAAGTAAATACAGGATCAATCTGTTAGGGGTCAAATCTTTTTTCACATCATTGTGAACAAATTAAATTTTGCAATAGCCTCTAATAATCACCAATACTGTTTATTGGTTGTTGTATAAATGTTACATTTAGTTTGAAATGATGCCTGTCAAGAAAATATTTGACTATGTTTAGCTTTGATGCAGTGTTGCCTCTTAACTTTTATATTTAACCAAATACATTTTTAACTTACAACTTTGGAAGGTATAATAAATATTGTTGATTTATTATAGAAGAGAAGCAATCACTGATCTGTAGAAAGTTAATAAGGACAATATCAGTTTTTTAAATATACAAACTGTGTCCAAATATAAAACGGGGCCTAATGTGTCTAATTTATATCTTCACATTTGGCTAAAAATAGATTTTGTTGTCTTTTTAGGTTTAAAATACCTCAGCGCTCTCCAGATAGTTTCTAATTATACTCTGAGATTCCTTCTATTCAGACAAGACATTTACCCCCCAGCATAGACAGGCCACATGTGTTTACTGGACAAAAAGAGGGCACCTGTAACCCACGTTGAAACAAACAGAAACAGACACAATATGTAAATAAAGAGCAGAGAACATGACCTGAGCCTATGTTACTCTGACCCTGGAGGGACAGCAGAGACCCGCACGCTTAATCGCCCATGACATATTGTTGACCTGCAGGAACACACTGGAGGAGTCACACAAACACACACCCACCCACCCACACACACACATACACACACACACACACACACACACAAATATATCACGTGCAGAGTGCCACCGTTTTGGAAACCTCTAATCTAATCTGCGACTGCACACACCTTGGGACAGGACTTATTATTAGTACACTGTAATTGCCATTTTAGAACAAGGGAAAGGAAAAATTCTAACACCTATCTTTATAAAACTTTTTGTGTTTTCAATTAATTCTGTCAACATCAAGAACAAAACCATATTTTTGCTTTTACCCTGATACTAGTTTGGAAATGTTACTTTAATAAACATTGTCTGAGTGCCTACAAATAAAATTGACTCAGTAGCCTATAAATAACCTTGCCTGTGACCTTGAAATTGCTGGATGAGAAGAACATCCCATAAAAGATACTGACAGTTTTATCTCCGCTTCACTTTGTGTCATTGACTTGCCATTGTCTTCTAAATCTATTCTGTAATCACTCCTTGAATGGTTCATCAGACTGTACATGAGTGTCTGTGACCATACCCCAGTCCTGCTTGCTCAGTGGATGATCCTTCATTTCCTCTCTAATCCAGAGTCCTCACCACGTGTCCCCATTGAAGGAGTACCGGGGGATTGACCTATATACCTGCTGACTCTTACTAACTTGTCACAACTATGCCGTGGTTCAGCCTGGCACACTGCTGAGACATGTGCTCGGTCATGCTACCTGCTGTGCACTTAGCTGTGTTAAACCACTGCTCATTCAAGCCGTGCATAATAGAAATCGATGCAGTGGTTTAATAGTTTCTCACGGGACTTTGACAAAAGAAATGTAGTGATCCATTTTGATTTTCAGTACCTTGAAAACCACTTAACATTTCTATATTTTGTCATATTACAACTTCAACCTTTAGTGTAACTTATTGTATTTTAAGTGCTATGCTAATAGAAATAACGCATGGTTTTCATAGGTGATGTGATATGAAAATTTAAATCTGTGGTGTGCATTTGAATTCAGAGCCACTGAAATACTATATTATTGAGCTACAATTTACAGCAGTTAAATTTTGCTTAAGCTTGTGAGTCACTTCATAGGCAAACCTATGTCCCATTAGCAAGTCAGCAGCTGCTAACAGTTTTTTTTTACATATTTGCCCTCTATTTAGCCTTAATAGTTTGAGCTGAAGACAAAAAAAAATAACATCCCCACAGTATGATGCTACTATTGCTGTAGTAGCAATAGTACATTTGTATGTATGTAATAATATATACATGCAAATTATAATTTGGTATGTATGTATTATTACATAGTTCACAGGACCTTTATCCAAATGCAATCATGGAAGTGGACTGCCAATGGCTGCTAGCAGAACTTCATCAAAAATTGCATCGATTGGCACCTTATGCACATATTATATGCATTGTTCTAAAGTGTGCCAGAACAAGATACATCATTGGAGTTCGAGTTCATCATTGCACTGTTTTATCAGCAGTATTTGCTTCTTATTAGAAAAAGCAAAAAAAAAACATTGGGTGCCACACCTTGGGGCATCGTCCGCCAATCAGACTCTGCCAGTCTGTGTTTGACAGAAAATTATGGAAGCATATTTTACACAAACATCTTATGTGGCTTAATGCCTTTTATTTCCTTTGTTTTTATAATTTTCTCCTAATTTGCAATACATCAATAAAATCCCACTAAACGGCATTGAGGTTTGTAGTTTTAGCAAGACAAAATGCGGAAAAGATCAAAGGGGATGAATATTTTTCAAACACACCATATTTTGAAATATTCACCATGTTTTTGTTGGTTGTACATTTACAAAACACTGAATGCAACCTCTCTACTTTCTGTTTTTAGGTATATGTGTTTAAACACCCATGTGGTGTGGAATCCTATTTTTCTCTCCTGCAACGATGCGATTCTGGACCAGAAACACATTGGGATAGTTTCCTCCTCACCTCCTAATCATACCTGTTTGGTGTTACACCCATGTGCAACTGTTAGTTAATAATTCACACTGACCCTCTGCTCCCCTGACCTTCACTTGTTACAAATTAATTATGACCTCCTTTGTTGTGTGCCTCATTAATCTCTGTGAGGGACATAACTGGCAGGATTAAAATGATGATTTCTGCCTTTGGTGTTACAAAGGACCTTTGAATTAGGCTTTGTTGCTCTTTTAAAGGTTCTGGACGTGGCATCAGGTTTTGTTTGTGCCGTGTCCAAAATGATTTATATTCAGGCAACAGGATGACCAAAGCTGTGTTGATGGGATAGATAACTGGGCTGTTGTTGTGTTTTTGCAGCTAAGTAGTGTAAGGAGAACAGACAAAATAAATTTGGCTCTAGAGGATGACATATGATGTATGACTGTGCTGCTGCACATGATTTATTATGACTGTGCATACTGTAACTGTCATGGTCCCACAACTCCTATTTTATTTTTAATATGACAACCTCAGCTGTAACTTATGTGTGTACAAAAAATGTTGCACCTCATTCCGACCAACATTTTATTCATAGACATTCGGCATCATAACATTTAAATGTACTATTGTGTCAATGATTGGCTACCTCAAACTGAAAGGACCGTCCTCTTCCCTGCAGGTAATGATCACCTAAAATACAACATCTCAATGAGATCTGTGACTGCTTTTAATGATGGCTGACATTTCTTGCTCACAGCTTGTTGTCAGGTCCTGGCAGAGGCACCATGTGGAGGACTGAGTCTCGCTGTGAGCTGACTGACAGTAAGAGGGCAAAAACTGAGGCTGTGAAGCTTGCACATAAGTGCTGCTTGTACACGAGTTCTTTGACATTTTGGGCTAGAATATATATATATATGTTTATGTGTTAAAAGTACATTTGGGCAGTGGTATGAAGAATGCAAACTAAAATTGATTTCGAAAGTCTGCTGTGTATGTAAAAGTTTGACTTTAAGGATGTAGTGCTTGGTTTATAGGTCTTAGGGTTCATGTTGATGTGTGAGAGAGAGAGCATGTGTGTACACTTCCAAAGACTGTAAGTGAGTGAACTCTGACTCCCTCCATGGGCAGGAAGTGGTAAAGCTTGTTTCATTGTCCTAGTTTGGCTCTGAAGGACAACGATCTGTGCACTTTTTCTGTCTTTGTTCCTTGAAGTTGAAGTAAATGGTTCTCAATTTTGGTTAATAGCCAGCATTTTTAGTTGAAGTTTTAATGAAATACCAAAAATGACAAAATAATTTTCACTTTGGATAGCAAAGGGTAAATTTAGATCTGTAATTGGAACAAGAACCGTTTCAGTAAATGCATTCAAAAGCTGTAACTCATATTTTATAGATACATTACATATAGTTATTATTTCAAGTGTTTATTTTGGTAAATTTTAACAATTTAGGCTTACAGCTAATGAAAACCAAATAGTCTAGAAAAAGGAGAACACTGTATAAGGCCATTAAAATATGTTTTTTTTTAATACAGAAATGTTGGCCAATGGTAGAAGTATGTCCTTGTACTACATAGTGTACGCAATCAATACTTGGTTGAGGCTCCTTTTGCATAATTTACTGGATCAATGCTGCAGTATATGGAGGTGATCAGCCTGTGGCTCTGCTGATGTGTTAAATAAGATGAGGTTGATTTAGTAGCGACCTGAAGGCTGGTGTGTCATCTGGCTCCTGAGTGCTCAGCTTGATACATCAAAGCAGGTATTAGTTTGTGGCAGTGTTGGCAGATGAAAAGTGCAACAAAGCATCTCCAAAAAGGTTTTCAGCAGAAGGAAGCATGAAGGTCCAGACAGTCTCCTGGCAGATAACTGATAACTGCACTGATTTTGGATTTGATAAAACACAGCGGCAAATTCATTGTGAAAACTTCACATTAAACCTCAAGCTGCTTGGCTTCTTAACCTCTTAACTTTTCCTATGGACTCTGGGACCTTGATTTTTAAGTGAAATGCAAACTTGACTTTCATCTAAAACAGGACTATGGATCACTGAGCAACAGTCCAGAGGTCGTCACATCCAGGCCTGGAGATCTGGTGTCCTGCAACTTTTACACGTGTCTTTGCTTCAATACACATTAGTTAAATAATTAGTTCATTGGTAGGACTGTGGATAACTTGATTCCATTATTCTGATGTGTTGGACCAGGGTCACATCTAAAACTTGCAGGATACCCTTCACTTTGTGAATCTTTCCCAAACTTTTGGATGAACTGTGCATCACAATTCTCTCAAGGCTCTATTATTTCTGCACCTTTCTCTACCACATTTTTTCCTTTCACTCAATCTTTCATTAATATGCTTGGACACATCACTCTGTAAACAGCCAGTTCTTTAACTTCTTTTTTTTCATCTAACCATCTTGTGGGAGTCAGCAGTCATTCTGATGACTGTATAGGCCATTTGAATTCTGTTTTAAGCCTTTGATTCCCAGAGTTTTTTTAATCAATGCTATCGCCCTAAACAAAAAGGGTTTTTGGTAAATGCCTTCTTTATTAGTCTTATTTACTAAGAAGGTACTGCTAGTACCTTCTTCTTCTAAATTATTTCCTGAGAAATTGAAGTTTTCAAAATTAGCAAAAATAATTACATGATATACATGAGTCTGTCTGAACACAAGTTTCACTTTTAATACCAAATTACTGAATAAATGAACCTTTCAGTATTCCTCAGATTTGCTGAGATGTACCTGCATTCCAGATATTTCAGTTGTAAAAAATTTTGAGTTATTTGGAGTTTTAACATATTGATCTGATTAGTTATGTGTGATATATACATGTAATTTCACACATGAATATGTAATCTAAGATGTATCCCACCAAGTGATGGTACAATGTCTTAGTGAAAACCATCCTAGTATAGGTCTTTTCTAGTTGCCATATCTTAATAGATACCTGATTTTATAAAGATAAACTGGTAGACCTTATTTCTCGCTGAAAGTTAACATGCATGTAAAAATGAAATAGTTCTGAAACAAGACATGAAAACAAATATATGAATAATACCACAACTAAATAAATGGAAACAAAATGCAAATCTTAAATGATTTACTTTAGAAGTAATGTCTAATTTTTTCTACTTTATAAAATATTGACCAAAGAAGAGAAACTATTTAAAAGAAAGCTTTTAAAATTCCAATCAGAGAGAAAGAAATGTGTACATTAATGTTTTAACCAGTTTAAAATAACTCTTTTGATATATTTTTAAAGGATTATCTGCCTTAACTTTTCTCCATAGTCCTTGCAAGATTTGATTTTATGATCCATGACTTTGCGGTTTTCTTTTGCATTTACTGCTTTGTCAGTAGGAAGCCATCATTTTTTATTCTATGTAATTTTTCATTGTTTCTTCTTTTGGTTTAGAGTGAGAGAGAGAAGAGAGAGGAAAAACACAGCCATTAAAACTTGCATCAGTCAAAACTGAAATTAATTTAGCTGTATTGTAAATCTTATCCAAATGATTGAAAAGTTTTAAAGGGATTTGCGTCAGAAAATAATAGGTATTTGGTCAGGTTTTTAGAATAACGGCTATGTTGTGATACTATTGCTGAAATAATTTGTGACAATAATATTAATTAAATTTAAGGTGCCTTTTCTGGACGTTCACGATCACTAGGTCCCTCAATCTTCCTGAGCTTTAGACTCTCAGCTACCAATCATCTGCACCAGGTCTGATGGAAAATTAGAGTACATCCAACTGATGTATTGCATCCCTGTGATGCAATACTTCATAGGGATGCTGATGTCCATCATGTATTTTACAGTTGTTTATGTGGCTTCATCACATAGCAAAAGTGGAATTAAATTGCTTTCCATGTAGAATACATGAAATCGCAGCACAGGTTGATATCACTGTTAGGTCTTGTGTTCAAATCCCAGACCGGTGTCTTTTTGTATGTAGTTTGCCTGTTTGGGTTCTCTCCAGATTCTCTGACTTCATCCCACAACCCAAAAACATGACTGTCAGGTTGATTAATCTATATATTCTCCTTAGGTATGGGTGTGTGCATGCATGGCTGTTTATCCTTTTCTGTCCCCTTGTTGCCCTGCGATGGACTGGCGACCTGGCAGGGTGCTCCCCATCAGTAGCCCTCATGACCCCACTAGGAATAAGCGTGTTGGATAATTGATGGATGAATGGTTCAATTTTAAGGTAGCAGCATTGTGACTAGATGCTAAGATGCCACTAGCAACAATGGAGCAGCTGTCCATTGGGGTGCACTTCAAAGAGCATGTTTAAGTCAAATGAAGTGTAATAAAAGGGAAGTGCTTGCTGAGAAATACTGCTGCTCTAGTAGGTAGGCTTGCAAAGACAAGTAAATTTTACCTTTCCGTTTACTTAAAATATAAAGTGTGACTAATTTTTAAAGCCTACACTTAACATTGGCAATTAGAATGTGCTTCATATTGTATTGTTGAGCTATGATATAGAGTCTATATGGAAAATAAAAGCAAGTCAGTGTTTCACCAGGATGTGTGAGATCAGGGAACTCTCTACTGTTGGGTGATATAAACTTACTAAAGATTCCTGCTGGATAGATCCTGAAGTTGTGCCCTTGCCAAGTTCTACTAATGGCAGCAAAAGCACTTGGGATTTATTGGCAATGAAGTACACTGAGCGCATCTGCAGCACCCGGATTGTTTTCTCTTTGGAGTTTCTTCTTCTCTGTCTCTTCTCTATCTCCTGACAAAAAAAGTTGTTTCCTTGCAGATTTTCTCTTATACAGGTAGAGCACATACACATATTCATCTCAAGAAAAAGCAAGAAACTAAAAAGTTTCTAAACTAAAAGACATGCAACATTTTAGAGTTTAACAACTTGCTAATGAAGCGTTTTCCTCTGCTGGTTTGAAATTCAGGAAGTTGAGCTGTAAATGTGGTTAAATCCTCTCTGTAATGTGCCCCAGTCTTGCTAGCAGTCAGACGCACTTGATGTCTTGAGACTTGATGTCTGTTTTTGTAAAACTCTATTAACTTTTTTTTATATTTGCAGTTTGAAGCATCTATTCTCTATTGGAGTTGATCACTTATAGAAAACTAAATAGCACCTAAGCTGGAGTTTAGCTTCTCCTTATTTTGGTTTCATTTAGCTCTTATTATGTTTGTTTTTGTTTTGTTCAACATTAATAAAGCTGCCAACATTTTTGAATAGGTTGTTTCTTTTGATCTTTTGCTACAATGCATTAAAAATTGATTTGAAGACCTTTTACTTTCCCCTCACTTAGCTACCTTACAACTGCAAATATTAATGTATTTTATTGTCATTGACCAATAAAGACATGGTGCATAATTTCAAAGTGTTTTATGAAGCCCTCAGAGCTTGATGTATTACAAAAAATTAATGACCAAGCAGCATCATGAAGACCAAAGATTACTGTATAGATCAGCTATTTTTAAAGCAGGGTTAGGTTATAAAAGAATGTCTCAAGGTTTGGACGTATCACAGTGCAGTGTTCATTCAATCTAATCTAAATAAAAGAATATGACGCAACTGCAAACCTGTCCATCTTCCTAACCTGACAGGCTGGATGCAGAGAGCATTAATCAGACAGGTCTATGGTACCTGTACTCAGGTGGGAGAATCTGCTGATGGGACACCTATCAGCCGCACACTTCACAGATCATACATTATACATGTCACAATTTTTAGATTTCAATTTTTAGAAAATGTTATAAAAACATCTGGCCTTTCCCTTTCACTTTACAGTTAGGTGATTATGGTCTACGGCTTTAAATCCCTTTAAAATCCCTTTTCTTTGTAGTTGTAACATGAGGCGACTGAACAGTACAAGCTATAAAACTCAGTGTAGGCATATGGGATCCATACTTTACTTGCCGATCACCTCTGCAGACACATGTTTAAGTCAGATGTGCACTCAAGCTCAAATCAGCACACTCAGCAGGCCAACAGACATTGTACGTGTGAGCGGCGCTGTAATATCTCAGCAGGCTCCTGTTAGAGCGAGATCAATCTGTGAAATGGGGTCAATCTCTCCGACCTTTACCCGCTAGTCACTCACAGTGTTCAATCTCTCCTTATTTTAAAAGTGAAAGGGCAGCGTCTCGGGCTGCGAGCCATCTGGATGGAGCATTACTACAAAAATGTCCAGGGTATTCACCTTATATCATGACCAAGACAGCATCACACTCTGATTGCTCTTCCAACTTCAGTCATGGAGCTGAATTGATATTTTGCATTACATCGAATGCAACAAAAGGCTTTCTCCTCAGCTGCTTTGTTCCCTGAGACTGAAACTCTGCCAGTACCTTGATGGTGCTGGGGGTTATTTTCTGTGTTATTGATGTGTTTTCTCCTGGAGAAAGGTACAAGCCAATTCCTGCTGGTTTTCTCAGGAATTACACACAGGGCTATGTAAGCTCCACAGACTGCATCTAAGAAAAACAAACAGATAAAGCCCTATCAAAGAAAACAACCCCTGGGTGTCTTATTGTAGGAAGAGGTTATTTGTAAATGTGTTTTAAGGGTTGTAAACCTGCATCTCAGTCTGTGTGCACTCATATTTGTATGTGTTTTGTAGGATTTGTCTTTGGATTAAGCTAAGACATTTGCAACCTGATAGAATGATTGGCAAGACCTGTTTTTTGAAACAAGGTTTAAACAAACAGAACACAAGATGAATAGGAGCAACCTTACATTTGGCAAAAATCACACTGTTGACTATAAAATAATAAAAACACCTTTATACTGCTTATTCTCACCATTAATATGCATAGGATGAATTATAAAAATAAGATTTGTTTGGTTGACAAGATAAAAATATTGTCCTAATTAACAAAAAAATTTGAATTTGCAGTATGATTATGTTATGTATTTGTTAATCAACAGGTGATCCATGTTAAGTTAAATTTAGTCATTACTTTCTTACATTCTCAGTTGTTAATAACAAAATAAACTCTTAAATCCATAAATAGCTTAGACAACAGAAACTGCTAAATAGAACATAAAGACAGAAGGCAGTAAAAAATAACAACAAACCAAACTAACAAAAAATAAATATTGAGTTTGCGAAGACAAACCATGGATGATGTACATACAGTAAATATGTTGCTAAAAGCGATGTTGAGTTGATATAGAGGAAGACTAGCAGAGTGCTGAAAATGAAGTAACCTTAAACTTGGATGAATATATTGAAATACTATTAATAACAATTGAAATAAAAAATAAATGAATATAATATAACTTATAAGATATTATTTAAGTAAATAAATATATAAACAGTTTATTTAAACTTGTATGTTCATACTTTTATAAAAAAAAATAAAAGATTACAACAATAAAAAATGTAAATGTAAATTAATGTTAAATACAATTAAGAATAAATCATTTTAATTACTAATATTCTCATAAATATGACTGAATACATAAAAGAGATTGATTTCAAGGTACCAAAAAAGCATCAATTATTACATCTGTATTAAATTTTTAGATAAAATAATATATAGTTGCTGCTGATTGGTGCTGTATAATGATGATGTAAAAGTGTTATTGAGAGCACAGAAATGAATGAATTAAATAACTTCTTTCTACTTAAGATTTCCAGAAAAGTCTATAATTAAATGTTACTTCTGTCAAAAGCAGTTGAATAAAAAATTTTATTGTCAGGCAAAAACAGTAGTTCATTTTAAAAGATTTATTTCATATAGATGGACACAGTAATGGAAGACTAAAGCAAAATATGGAATAAACACAAGCTGGGTTTAGTAGAAGTATTTAAATAAACATACTTATGTTGCAAAATATTATCGCTTCTTTCCTTTCTGGTTTTACGAAAAAGAAACAAGTTAGAGGAACCATTACATTGGGATAGCTAACCCACCTATTTTTAAATGATATCTCACTTCAAAACAAACAATTTTGGACAATTTTTATGTGACTCTGACACAGCAAAAGTAGAGTTAGATCAGGTTCCCAGTAGAGGACATAGAAGAAAACATCCAATTTAAAGAAGTCGTTCTATACCATTAAGGACATTTTTTTATTTGTTTCAAACGCTTGGCTACAGTTTGATTTAGGCCGAGTGAAATATTGGAAATTACAGCATTTGCTCTGTTTTCAGAGAACACCGAAAGACCATCTCGGAAGCAACAGAGGCTTCATCTTATGCAGACACGATTTTCTGTTGACTGTGTGGGCTGAGGTGGGAAGCACTGCCCACATAGCTTACTGCTGTACAAGCTAAAGCACTCTACATGAATAATTTGCTACTTGGAGCTTCGTTTCGGCCTTGGTTCTCTCTCTCTTTTACCCACGCAATCGTGTTATGCTGATTCAGGAGCAAATAGGGGAGTTTGGCATTAGCCAACATGGCAGGAAGAAAGCTGTTCTATCGGAAAGGAAGTTAGGATCGCATGGTGGTATTTTAATTAGACACTGATTCAACAATGGAAATTTGAACTTATTCTTCATAGAAATTTCAGACCTGGTTTGTGATGGCCATAAAGTGAGAATACATGGCAAATTTTGGCGTGCATCTTCAGTAAATGTCTACTGGTCCCATAGTGAACTAGCTGTCCACAAACATAGTCGCTGGTCATGAAAGAACCAGAACAGATGGCTGCTTCTGAGAGAGCTGCACCTGTTTATATTTAGCTTCTCAGTAGAGCACTTGAGAGATATGAAAACAAAGCAAAGCTGTCAGTTTGGCAAACCAATGGCTGCATCCACGCCTCATGGTCTCACTTGAGACAACAGATTTCTGATGGATTTGGACACAGTTAGACAGATTTTATCTTGTACGTAAAATTGTCAGTAAAAATAGCATTAATATGTAAAGGTTCCAGTGTGGGGGCATTGTCTTTGCTGCAATGTTTCATGATTTGTTTTGAAAGGTTACTGAACTTGAACTCATTATCTTGTCAAACTAAGAAGCCAAAATTATAAGTAAAACACTCCCTCACTGTCATGCTCAGCTTTAACAAGTCTTCAAGATTCTTACATTTAATCTTTGTTTGAAATAAAAAAATATGATGGATTGGTTCATTCTTTGTTTTGCTGCACCATCAAATGTGAAATGCATATTTTCATAATATGCAAGATTTAAATGACATCATTACTAAAGGAAGGTGCTGCATAATTTATCACTCATGTTGCATAATAGCCCTAATTGAGTTTTTATGAGGTGCTATATTTGCTGTGTCAGTGCCTCTGCAAAGAGTGGTCTGGTATTGTATCAATACATCCTACTTGTGGTTCAGATTGCATAATAATTTCCTTCTTATGAACTCTGAACGTGTTTTAACTAGCAGAGCAGAGTCTGACTATTGCCACCAATACCAAAATGTGTCACCAGGTGCAACAGACATTAATATCTGCGGCCAGTAGAGAAAAAAATAAACATGTAAAAAGCTGTTTATATATCCACTAGCCTCATCTTAATATTTGATGCTGTACATAAATATCTTGTAATATTTTATTACCATATGCACTGAGATTCAGAATCTGTACAAATGCTACAATCTAAATGCTAAAAAGAAAATTGTTTGTAATGGCATTGTTGATGATAAAATCATATTTATTTTATGTCAACCTGTGTACGTCACTCTCAGTAAAAGATACTCTCCCTTTCCTCCTTGTTGTACCTAGTGATAATTTTAACAATTATATATTTATAAAAAACATAAAAGTAACTGCAGCTTTAAAGGTCGAGGTGGTTCTGAAATAATTCACAATGGTGTAAATTTTTTACATCACAACAATCTGACATTTTAACAGGGGTGTGCTGACTTTGTCTTTGTCCTACATCCTTACTTCTAAACCCTTGAAGTTTATCTACCACCTCTCACATCATCTTGTATCTGATAAGACTTAGTCGAAATGTACTGTAACGTTCACCGTTCCTCGTGGACAAAAAGACAAATTTATGTTGGACAAGGATTTCAGAAAAAGAAGGAAACTCCCTCTGGCTTATGTCTCTACTTAGGGTCAGGATGTGGTGATAAACAAAGCAGACTGTCCTACTGTAAACTCTTTGCTATCTGCTGAATCTTGACACTAATATGTCTGTTGTGATGTTAGGATGATCCATGCTTACTAAGTGATTGTCACTCTTTGGTTTAATGAATGTGAAGTTAAAGTGTTTTATAACCAGTAATTTATGTTCTGCTTTCTTTGGCTCCTTGGACCTTTGCACTGATTCAGTTCTCCGATTCAGTCCCTGAACACCTGAATTATTTTTATTTAATAGATTTGACAGATCCTGTTGTTAAATCTTCTGTATTTATGCCTTTAAAATGTGACAGCAATAAAATACATGATTTATTGGGCAGATGGTAATCAGCAGTCGAGGTGTTTATGAGGTTATTTGTTTTGTTGAACGAGTCTGTGACACAAAAACACTCTGTCTTCAGGCCTGAGGCACATATGATTATCATTAACGAAGGCTGTGTTACTAACATGGCACAATTGCTCGCAATAGAACCATTTTATTCCAGCGAGCGGTTTCATCGATCTGTTGTATTGACCTGAAATTGAATCTGCTTATGTTAATATCCTACTGTTGATGGGTTTTGTTCTGGATTTTTAGCAGTGTCAGAATCTATAACCATGGCCCAATGTAAGACTGTGAGGGTGAATGTGAAGGGCAAATCCCTGCTTCAAGAAGCAGGAGACTTTGCTGTGAGCTCTATCAAAGGTCTAGTGATTGTTGCACCTCTTTACAGACAAGATCATCTGTATTCACACTGTGCTCTTTTTCTGTGTACCCTGTTTGAGAGTGCTTAATGTTGTCAAAAGATTAAGTCGTCTTCAAGAGATGAAAGGCCTTGTTTGGACAGGCTTTCCAGTACTCAGTTGTTCAGAGTGGGTCCTACTGAGTGCTTGGCACTGCATGGTTACCTATACAGCAACGACATTAGCATTTAATTGACCAAACTAGCAATTCTGTGTTCTTGCACCAACCAGTCCCCATAAAAATCCAACTCAAAGGCAACAGATAGGTTTTTAGCCTGATTTTAATTAAACTCAACGTTTCAATTGTTTTAAATTATAGCTTACAAACTGAATTCTGCTTCTCCGTTTTTGGTTTTGGTTCTGGAGATGTTGGGCAATCTAGAATAATTTGTTTTAAGCATCTGCTCAGTGCCTGAAAGGGCCCTGAATGGTAGAGCACTGCATCGTCTACATAGGTATTGGTAACTAATATTGTAGTAAGAAGGGTTCAGGATTGAACTTTGAGGTACCCCAGTTCTGTATGCTCTGATGAGACGTTATTGGCACAAAGAAGTCACTGTTCTTTAGGTAATAGTTGCTCCAGTCAAGTACTGTACCAGAGAGTGCAAATACCTATATGAACATTGTTTAAACATTGTGATGACAGTTCATCCTATTCGTTCTGTTGGGCTTTGGAGTCTTTGGACTTGATAAAGGGTTATATACAAATGCAGGCCATTTACCATTTTACAGCTGCACTTTAAACACAGTATTCTCTACCAATAACATACTTAGTCAGCTGAATGGAGCTTCACTGTCCTTCAAGTCCCCATAGACATAGATTTTTATAATTTAAGCTTATAACTTAAACTTTAGTTTTTTTATTGTGACTTTGCTGATTCCTGCCTTCTGTTGTTCTTGTTTTTCAGAAGAAAGAATGGCTCTGCTTAAACTGCCAAACACAGCGGGCTCTGTCAGGAAGTTTGGGAGATATTCCACCTCCTGTAGCCCCTTCCATGGGATCTCCTCGGGCACCTGCTCCATTCAAACAGCAAACACCTCAGCAGAAAGCAGCCACTCAAGGTTCGGGGCCTAGGATTACAGGTCCTCAACAACAGAAACCTGCGGGTCCCCAAGTAAGTGGCCCTCCCTCTAATGTGAAACAGGCTGGGCCTGCTCCTCAATCGAAAGGGCTCAGCCAAACGTCCCCTCAAACCAAGGGTTCTGCTCAGCCACCCTCCCAAGCTAAGGGTCAAACACAGCCTTCCTCTCAAAGTAAAGGACCTGCTCAAATTAAAGGTCCTGCCCAGTTACATACTCAAAATAAGGCCCCTCCACAGCCTGCTAACCAAGTGAAGGGCCCAAGTCAGGCAAAAGGGCCGACTCAGACAAAAGGATCTGTTCAGCCCTCTGCTCAGACTAAGGGCCCTTCTCATCCTTCTGGTGCCAAGGCTGCATCTAGCTCTAGTAAAGCTGCTCCTAACCATAACAAGGTTTCCACACCTGCAAAACCAGTTCCTACTCAGTCTAAACCCACAGGTAACAACCAGACCCGCAAACAACAGACCCCACAAAGCCAGGAGAAGATGAAAGTTGCATCTAAATCTCTAAAGGAAGATGCCAAAGTCTTACCCAAGAAGGGTTTGTCAGAGACTGTGACTTCCCCACACGAGATCAAGATAACTGAGGAAGAAAAGAAGTCAAGACACCATGAAGTGAGCTACCTGCAACCTCTTCGCCTTCACCTGTTACTCCTGTTACTTGATTCACCATTTTATTTTGCTTTGCTCCATTTAAATGACTGGAAACATTTTTTTTAAATCATAATGTTTATTTTTTATATATATTCTTTTTGAGCTAATCAAAACAATATTTTTTTTATTTTAAACACTTTTTATCACAAACATTCTTCCTGCTGTACCATCATCATTTTTGGTTGAGGAAATGTATTCAAATTGCAATATTTATACGCAAGACAATTAAATGTAAAAATGTAGGAAGAGAGATAAAAAAGCTAGTGCAATACATCCAAAGTATAATGGTGAAATGTATGTATCACATAAAGAGAAAAAATGTTAAAAGGCACATTTAGGACAGATGAAAAGCTAGTAAAAGTACAAAACTAAAAGGATGAAATAATGGTTGACCTTTCTGAAGTAAACAATAATTATTTCAGTGATAATTTAAAAGAACTAATAGTTTATATACATCTTAATTATTCAGTAAAGTGACTCCAGAGCTGAGGGACATAGACACTTTGCCTCCCCTTGTTTAGTTTGGGTCCCCAAAAACTGCGTGGAAGAGTGTCTAATGTCCAAAGGAGTGTAGATAGTTCATACCTGACACACTAGCTTTGACAAGTGTGTCAGCATTCAGCACCTTATAGACCAATAACAAGACTACATTTTATAGTGACACAAACAGGAATGGATATAATATGTCTTGTATTTTACAGTGCTCATGTAGCAGACTTTTTAATGAACTGTTTTATGAACTTTATTGATTTTTATGAAGTCCAGTAAAGACACCATTACAGTAACCTTAAGAAAAGTAATCATGCATTAATTTATCTGTGTGTGTTAAATGCTTTATTCTGACAAAGTTTTTGAAATGGTAGTAGGATGAATCATTAGTATTTCTCGCAACTCTTAAGATGGAGTCCACAACAATTCAAAAGTATATTGCATGCTCTTTAGTCCTCATTATGTCAAGATTAATCTTGAATTTTGAGATCCAAATAAAGGTATTCTCTGTTAAGTTGTTGAAAATGTTGATACATTATTGATACATTGATTTAATAAATGTAATGGATTGCAATCATATGGTTAAAAATGCTGTAATACTTCAAATCTTGACCAAAAAGGAACATACAACATGGTCCTTAGATTTATAATAGCCAAAGTGTATACATTTTTACTTTAATGGCCAATTGTTTAATTACTTTTAATATTGGCCATTATCATAAATAATAATAATCAGATGTTTTTATCAAAACATAAACCAAATTTTTATCCAAACCCAATCCCACTAATGCTGATGTTTTGGACATTCTAACTTTCTCATTTTTACAATCATCTTTTTTTAAACAGTCATCATCACTAGCAACATCAAAACCATCTGCTTTTTTGTGTTTTAAAAATTTTTTAATCATTGCCTTAAAGGTAAATTTTCATTTCTTGTCCACTTAACCATTTCTTCGTTTTGTTTTTGAAAACTTTTTGTTATTTTATTTGTTAAACAAATCACAAGCTTTTGTGTAATGTGACACTTTGTGATGACATTTTAAGCATTCCGAGCATGTTCTTTATTCTTCAATGGGTCGAAGAATGCAATGGAGAATGCGACAAAGATGGCAAACAAGCATGTAACCAAATGACATTTGTCTGTAGATGTTTGTATGTCCAACTGTTTGTTATATTCATTCTGTCAGTGTCAATTTTTCCATCTGTGTGCACTATACACTGAAGGATAAACTCAATCCAAATTAATGGAATATGATCCTAATTGTGTAGTGAAAGTTATTCTTATCCAGGTAATTTAATATAATTTGTTCATATTTTTTTTTTATTATTTGAACATTCAAATTTTACAAAAGTAAACATTTGGTTTGATTTTATCCTAAAGTGTTAAAATACATTGTTAATTATTTCCAATGTAATTATTCTCTAATATCTTACTATTAGAGACTATTTCATCTGTAATAATTGCAAATAAATTGTGTTACCTACAATCACCTGATAATATGCATAAAAATGTCAATGCTGATGAACTGGATGAAATAGTGTGACATGAAATGTGCAGTGAAGCTTGTAATATACCTTGTATGAGTAATTATGAAGGCCTTTTCTAGATTCTAATGTCCCTATGTTCTCTCTTTCTTTAGGACTCCAATAAATCAAGTACGCAGAGCTTAAGTGACACTGGATACTCTTCAGATGGGATCTCCAGCTCACAAGGGGAGATTACAGGTCAGATCCGGGAAGAGGGAATCAAGCTTAATGAAAGAGGTGCTTCCATCCCTTCAGACATCAACAAATTAGAGAGCTCTATGAAACCTCTGCTCGAATCAAAGACTGCCTCAGACGCGAAGCATAGACCGCATTCTCTTTCTGTGGGGCAAGAACGAGACTACAATCCTGATGAAGAAGCAGGACGGGATGAATCAGAAGATGACCTCAGTTGTAAACTTCGCCATGATTATGTGGAAGACAGCAGTGAAAGTGGTCTCTCGCCATTGCCAATAAGACAAAAGAAGTCCCATAAAGACTTAACAGATGAAGAATACATGAGGAGGCAGATTATGGAGATGAGTGCTGATGAAGAAGAATTAGAAGAATATGGAAACCAGAAAACCAAGAAGACTCATAAAACCAGTGGCGAGTCGGGCAAAGAGAGAAGGCGACTCTCTCATCAGTCAAATAGTTTTGAAGAAGACAAAAAAGTATCTGAGGGTGCTTACAAGGCAAATGAAGAGGAAGATGTTGTTATGGCTGGAGGACTTCGGCGTTTTAAAACAATTGAGTTGAATAATACTAATAGCTACAACCGAGACATTGAGCTCAGTAATGAACATGACCTTCGAGAGCCAGAACTCGAAATGGAAAGTCTGACTGGTTCACCAGAGGAGCGATCTAAGGGCGATTATTCATCCACCCTACCGGCCACGACTCCCAGCTACACTTCTGGAACATCACCCACATCGGTATCATCTATGGAGGATGACAGTGACAGCAGTCCTAGTAGAAGAGCACGACTTGAAGAGGCAAAGCAGCAAAGGAAAGCTCGACATCGGTCTCATGGGCCTCTCCTCCCTACAATTGAAGACTCCTCTGAGGAGGATGAGCTCAGAGAAGAAGAAGAACTACTAAGAGAACAGGAGCAGATGAGAGATCTGGAGCAACAGAGGATTCGAAGTACTGCTCGGAAAACAAAAAGAGATAAAGAAGAACTTCGGGCACAAAGGCGCAGAGAACGATCCAAAACTCCCCCCAGTAATCTTTCCCCTATTGAGGATGCATCACCAACAGAGGAGTTGAGACAGGCTGCAGAGATGGAGGAGCTTCATAGATCATCATGTTCTGAATACTCACCTTCTATGGACTCAGAAGCAGAAGGTTTTGAGATGATAGGTGGAAAGCTTTACAAATCAGGAAATGAATTTAATCTTCCAACCTACACATCACTCTATTCACCAACAGAGAAGACATCAGCAACGTTGCCATCTGATAAAACCTTAAAAAGTGCAGAAGAGGTATATGAAGAGATGATGAGGAAAGCACAACTCATGCAGAAGCAGGGTCAAAAAGGTGCCTCTCAGCCAGACAGTGGCCATCATCTTGACGCTGGAACGTCCCTAACCCCTGGCTCTAGCCCAACTCAAGTAACTGCACCCATGTCCTTCTCCACATCAGGCAGCATGCATGCTGCACAGCATTTATCAAAAGAAACACAAAACAGAATGATGACACAGAGTGCTAAAATTGAAGGAGTTGTTGGAGTTGCCACTACCAAAGCTCAAATTAGTCAGGCAGCCTCAGCTCGGCAGGCAGGAAATGCAGTGCCTGTTGGCAACAGAGCAGGCCCCCAGAGGTCAACACAAGTAACACCCGACCCTGGATCATCATCTTTGACCTCTAAAGTATTTTCAATGTTCAAAGGACCTAGTCCTCCAGTCTCACCCACTACTTCTCCAACAAAAAGTCCAACACATTCACCATCTGTTCGACCCACAAGTGGTAGTGGCAGGCAGCTACCATCTTTGCCTTCTGGAGCAACAACAGCTCCAGTATCCCATACTGGAACACCTCAAAGGACAATGTCACCTCGTCTTGTACGACAGCAGTCATCCCAAGATTCACCTGTGATGGTCATAACTCTAGGCTCTGAAAAGTCAAGCCCTGCAAAGCCAATTACTGTAAACTCATCCACTTCCCCCTTGTCATCACCAACACAGGGCAGTTGTAAAACCTTATATAGCTCACAGCCCCCTTCAACAAGTTCGCCAATATCACCTCAAATGCATTCCTCTCAGCAGCTAAAACATTCTTCACAAATGGGGCACAATATTGAAAAAGTAAATGTTGGTATCAGTGCAGGGGCCACAAGTACACAAACTCGTGCTGCAAAGGTTGTGGGACAAAGTCAAACACAGCAAAGCACAAATGTTGTAGATCTGAGAGCTCCAATGAGACCAGCTCCAATTATTATGACAGATCAAGGAATGGATCTCACATCACTTGCTTCTGACACAAGAAGATATTCATTAGGAGCAGAGCAGTCATCGAATAGACACACAGCAGTGCAGCCTCTTATTATGAACCTCAATGCACAAGAGCAACCACATGTTTCTGTTTCAACTCCAACAACAGTAAGTGTCACAGTTGCTGTGTCAACCTTCATGTCTCAACCCAAACAACCTGTCATATATGGAGACCCATTGCAGAACCGTGTGGATCTGGGTCAGGGTGTTGGATCAGCTGTTTGTTTAACACAAAGCAAAGTCCCGATTACTGATCCAACTATACCCAAAATTGATGCCTGTCTGGAAAATCTTGGCATACAACAACAGCAACTCCAGTTACAACAGCAGAAGCTCCTGCAGCAGCAACAGCTTCTTGAACAGCAGCTTCAGCAGCACCAGCAGCAGTCTTCTTTTGCTCGTTATAATTTAGCCAATCAGGTACAGCCACTGCTGATGAAAAAAGACCTTGTAGTGAGTCAGACCAGCACTGGTCAGCCTGTGGTGACTGCTAATGCAATTCCTAGAGTATCTCCTCTCGCTCCACCATCAGCATCTGTGGCCCTTACTTCTAATGTACCCCTCGAAATGTATGGCGGAGTTGCCTTAGAACTGAAAAATAAGCCAACTGTTATAAACTTGTCAACAGGAAAACCCCATGTTATGATGGTACAACTTGATGAGAATAACACATCCAAAAGTGGAACCGTGACTCAGCTGGTAAAACGAGAAGAGCATCCCCCTGCACCACCACCTCCTTCTCAGGTTTTGGATCTAACTGGACAGCTTAAACAAGATAACCAAGTGGCTTGTTGTGATGTTGTTTACAAATTGCCCTTTGCTGGTACCTGTTCAGGGACATTCTCTCAGAAGCCGGCTACAGTGTCCTCAGATAAAAGTCCTAGCACCGAAACGTCTCAAGCAGCCCACCCTCCTCACCCACCCCAATTAAGTGTTAGCCAGCAACAACAGCCACAACTCCAGCCTCAAATTACACAAGGACTACCTGATGAACACAAACTATATCCACCAGGTATAGCTTCTGCAGGGAGATTACAGCCTTCTATGTCTGATACTAATCTGCCTTCGATGAGTGATGCTGGGTCCTATCAGAATCCTCTCCAGGGAGGATTGGCTGTAGATCTCAGTAGTATGAATCAAGGTTATGATGGTGGATACCTTGGCATGGGAGCACAGTATGGATCTTACACAGATTTGCGTCATCAGGGAGATTTTACAGGCCCTTCATTACCCCTTCGTCGATATGGCTCCATGTCAAATATCAATTCTGATTACACCAGTGCTTCACGTGATCTTACAGGCTCACAGGATTCCAGTCTGGCTCAGTATAGTGCAACTACTGCTAGGGAGATAAGTCGCATGTGTGCAGCCCTTAACACTGTCGACCAGTTTGGAAGCCGTTTTGGAAATAACCCTGAATTGGCAGCATATGGTGCAGGAAGAGGTGGGCCTTTAGCCAGATTGAATCTTCAACAAAGCTTAGCATCAATAAGGGCAAATTTGCTTTATGGTCCAGATAGTAGACAAACTGTGAATGGCCAAGCCCTAACAAATTTAATCAATGCGAGGCAAGCAAGTATACGAGCCTTATACCCTACTGCTATGAGAGGTGGTGATGGCATGATATATTCCACCATAAACACTCCCATAGCTTCCACCTTACCAATTACTACTCAGCCTGCCCCAGTAATTCGTCCCATGCCCCGAGGAATTTACAGACCCTACCCTACAGGTGTAACTGCTGTACCTTTGGCTAGTCTTACCAGATTGCCTCAGATAACTCCCAGAATGCCTCTTTCCACTCAAGGAGCATATTCCTATCCTTCTCCAAACCAGTATTCTTTGTCTGTCACACCAACAGGAAGTGGTGTTGTAATAAGCAGCTCTCACCAAGAAATTCCAGTATACCTTGGGAAGCCATCAACAACAATATCTGGACCAACAGCTGCCACCATTCCCCCGACACCACCTGCAGCGCACTCAGGAACACAAAACGTACCTGGAGCTGGTATACAAACCACATCAGAACAACAAATCGACAGATCTCAATTTACTTCACAAACTATTGCATCTCTCTCTCAAGTTCAAGGCCAACCTTCATCTGCCCAACAAGTGCAGGCTCAAGTGCAGGCTCAAATGCAGCTGCAACAATTACCTGCACAGACAGAACCTTTATCTTTGACTCAAACCCAACCTCAAACACAACCCGTCAGTCAGCCTCAACCAGTAGTTCTCTCTCAGGGACAGACACAAGCTGAAACTACCCAGACATCAAGTTCTAAACTGTCCCCTTCCATTGATGCACAAAAAAACAAGGAAGATGAGAAACTCAATCAGCAACAAGAACAATTGCTGCAGCTAGAGAGAGAACGGGTTGAATTAGAAAAACTGAGGCAGTTGCGCCTTCAAGAGGAGCTAGAGAGAGATCGTATGGAGCTTCAGCGTCACAGAGAAAAAGAACAACTTCTTGTTCAACGTGAGATCCAAGAACTGCAGACAATAAAACAGCAAGTCCTACAACAACAGCAAGCCGAGAGGGAGACACAACTTATAATGCAAAGAGAGCAGTTGGCCCAGCAAAGAATGCAGCTTGAGCAAATTCAGACCCTGCAGCAGCAGCTTCAGCAGCAACTGGAGGAGCAGAAAAGGCAAAAGACAGCAGCAGTTGAAGCAGCAGCTGCTGCTGCAGCTGCTGAGGCAGCTGCTGCATCAGCTGCAGCAGTGGCTGCAGCAACATCAGCCCAGAGTGCCATCCAAGGAGTAGTTGTTGGAGCAGGGGCCCCTCAAGGATTTATAATCTGTGATCAAACTGGTAGAGTCATTCAGCAAGATGGGCAGAGTGTGCAATTTTGGCAGGATGGACAAGTTGTCCAAGCAGTAGTGGCTGCTCGACCCATTCATAGCTCCACCTCTGAAATGTCTTTGAGAAGCAGTGAGAAGCAGGGTGATTCTAAGACTATGAAAAAGCAGAATTCCATGCCTCGGTTGAGGGATGGTTCAGAGGAGGACTCTGTCAAAAGAATTACAGACAGCTGTGTGCAAACTGATGATGAGGATGGTGAAGAAAGATACATGAATAGGCGTAGGAGAACAAGACGAATTGCAGACTGCAGTGTACAGACTGATGAGGAAGACCAGGGAGAATGGGACCAACAACCAGTAAGGCGTAGACGGTCTCGTGTGTCCAAGCACTCTGAATCTAGTGGTGAAGCAAAATCTGATGGCTCTTCCAAGGTTATTTCAGCAAGTATAGCTATTCAGACCACTAATGACTCATCATGTCAAACAGAGTCAGACCTACTTGGCAGAGTTTCACCAGCAATCCACATTACTATGGCAGAGACCTCAAAAGTTGACCTACTGCATTACATAGCAGCTCCAGAAAGAACTCACAAAGGTGAGAGTTTAGCATGCCAGACAGAACCAGAATCACATTCTCAGGGAGTAGTCGCCCCTCAGCTGAGTGTCCCTACAACTATTAGCCCATACTCCACAAGTCTCCATATAGTAGGTGGAAATACATCTGACACAGCCTCTCCCAGACTCCAAGGAGTAGCTAAGTTTGAAAGGAGGAAACCAGATCCTCTGGAAATAGGCTATCATCATCAACCAAATGAGTCTTTATCTCGCCAACCCCCAAAATCTCCCCAAGTACTGTACTCCCCAGTTTCTCCATTGTCTCCTCATCGGATGTTGGAGACAACTTTTGCCTCTCAGGAGAAGCTTAACAAGGCCCATGTTACACCCCAGCAGAAATCCTTCACAGCTGAATCTCCACAACGCCATCAGACACTGCCAAGACCCATTAAAAGTGTGCAACGCTCTATGTCGGATCCCAAACCTCTCAGCCCAACATCAGAGGATCCCACAAAGAATCGGTTCTCCCCCTATCATCAAGTGCTGTCCAATAGCCAGGTACAGTATAATTTTTTTTGTCTGACAAGAAGTATATATTCCAGAACAGGAATCCTCAAATCCAGTCCTCGAGGATCAGTATTCTGAAGGCTTTAGATGTGTCTCTGCTTCAACATACCAGAGTCAAATACTTGGGTCATTAGCAGGATCCTGGACAGATTTTCTGCATATGGAGGATGTAATTCAATCATTTGATGTGTTGAATCAGGGATACATCTGAAAGTTGCAGGACACTGGCCCTCAAGGCCTGGATTTGAGGGTCCCTGTTTTAGAATAATGCATATACAAATGTTTTTTTTTGTTTCGTTTGTTTTTTGTGTGGATGAGTTAAATTAAGATTTATATTCAGATTTATAGCAGGAACAAAAAGATATCAAGGCTCCAATACATACATAGTCGTAGGTATAACTCAAGAACTCACCCCTTTCACATTTTTTCCTATTATGACCCAAAACTTTAATGTATTTCATTAGAATAGACCAGTAAGATAAACACGTGATAAATTAAGCTAAATAGATAAATAGATAAATAAATAGATAAATAGATAAATAAATTAAGCTAAATAAATTAAGCTAAATAAATAAGAAATTTCATTTGCAACACAATAAACAGCAAGTGTAACTTTTCTTCCACTTTCAAATTTTACCCCCGCTTTGTGATGTTCAGTCTTATAAAGTTGCTTTAAAAATGATTCTAATTTGTGAAAGTAGCATTAAAAAATGGGAATATGGCGTAAAAATAACCCATCTTCCCATGGGGTACAGTACTCTGTAAATTTATCTTTACAATTTAACTGTGTAAAGATAAATGGGAAAGCATACAGCTTAAATGGCTTTCTACTTCATATAGATTCATTAATGTAATCATACCAGATCTGGCGCATAAGAAAGGAGGAAACAGAATGTTCTCACATGAGCATCTGGCCATGCCGTTAAAGCCTCTCTGCTGTATCTCCTCCCTTATCTTCCCCCTATACTTTCTCAGTCTGTTTCTCTCTCACACACTGTGTTCATGCAGTGCCTTCTATATCTGGAAAACCCCTAAAGTGCTGCCAAGAGGACACACAATGTGAAGAAATCCTGGTACTGCTTTGCTCTCTGTGTGATTGTTAGCAGCTGGGCAAAGTCAATTAATACTGCTTTGCACTTAGACTGAAATTAGTCTTCATATTTGTACTTACAATCCGGACCCTTAGTATTTAATACAAGGCTCATTTGGAGAATGCTTTATAAAATCATCATGGATCTACCTAACATTGATATTTTGTAAGTAATACAATATTATATATTTCTTTTGGATTACTATATTTTCATATTGATTGTTTGATTAATTCTTGCCTGCATGCAGTTTTCAAATATTTATGTAGCAGACTAAATCCTAAGGATATTTAATCATAAGACCAGAGGGGAAATTAACCAATAGAATGAAATCTTAGGCAAATGATTTTTTCTTGTTGTCATGTACATGTTAATTTGCCAGATTTCTTGCGATTCAGTTAACACTTTCCAAATTGCTCAGATGTAGTGTCATAAAAATAGCTTATTTTTATAGGACAATTAGCTTTATAGAATATATTACATTATTGTGATTGAATTTGCTTTTACCTTTAAATGTGGAGTTCAAGTGATTTACATTTACAATAAAGCTAAAATGCAAAGGATATAAATTAAAACCATTACAGAGTAATTTCATCTTATTTTGAACAATAATAAACTGTATTAGAAATATCGATGCATTGGACATTTAACAGCAAGTATTTTTGACAACATTGCAGACTGATTTTTATTTGTCTGTGAGATACAAATATCAGTTAAATAGTAAGACATTTAATTTACATAAATGCATTGTTGTTTGTAGCTGAGTGTTTGCTGTTGTGTTTCTGGCTCTCATGGCAGATGGCCACCCTGCAGCAGCAGCAGAACTCTCTGATGAGGAAAGTAAAGAGGACTCTTCCCAGCCCCCCTCCAGAGGAAGCTCCGCTCCCCATTGTTACTCCGGCACAAATGTACAGCTCCCCTGGCATGCCTCAGAGGGTGCTTCCAAGACCAGCCCAAGGAGTCACCAAGGCGGGTCTGTTAAGCGAATTAAAAGCAGTGGAGCAAGAGTCATCAAAGCTACGCAAACAGCAGGCTGAGCTGGAGGAAGAAGAAAAAGAGATTGATGCCAAGCTGCGGTATTTGGAACTGGGCATCACTCAGCGTAAGGAGACCATGGTGAAGGAGAGGGAGAGAAGAGAGTTAGCCTATCTGCGGTGTATGGGTGATCCTCGAGACTACATGTCAGACAGTGAGCTCAATAACCTCAGGATGGGTGCGGGACCTGGAACATATGATGCTAATGGTTTACTGACAAGACCGAGTACTGCACCACTGAGTCAGTTTACTAATGACCATAATGCAACATCCCAGTATCCCTCAACCTCATCTTATATGCCCTACCCGTACCCTCAAACTCAACCATCTACACACCAGCCTGGTTCTACTTACCAGCCCATAGGTTTCCAAACTCCTCAGTACCCTTCATCTTCTGCACCTCAGCCTGGAACATTCCAGCCTCATCCTCCAACAGTCCCAGGGTACCAGAACCAGGGAACATATTCCTCTCGCATGTATGGCCAGTCCTCCTATCAATCTGACTTCACCATGCAGCAGCATGGTCACCAGGGCTTTCATTCACCTGGTCAACCTATGCCAGGACAGAGCCTTCCTTATCCTAGTCACAGTTCCTACCAGCCTGGCCTCACTTACCAGCCGCAAGCAGAAATTCTGACTGTCCATCAAAGACCGCGACAAACTTCTTTGGCTGAACTTGAACAAAAACTCCCTACAAATTATGAAGTCATTAGCAACCCAGCAGTCTCAGTGGCCACTTCTGCTCCAGATACCAACTTTGGACCAGCTTACAGTAATGCATATGGACAATACCGCCCCCCTGAGCCTGGGCTAACTCACTCTGTGGACAGTCCCACCTCTGCATATACTTCAGATGGTCTTTACACATCCAACCTGGAGCAGAATATTCCAAGGAATTATGTGATGATTGATGACATCAGTGAGTTGACAAAAGACAACACTGGTCAGCCCACTGACGCTATGGGTCATCCTGTGGGAGGGCGGTATCGCAGTGAGAATGGCTCTGGACGAGCCACTGGATATGAGGAGCCTGTTGATGCTTATGGAAGACCTACAGGACCAGCTGGTTACCAAAGCACAGTGGACAGTCGAACCAGCACCACAGTGAGTGGAGGCTCATCTTACTATTATGATGATTATAAGCATTCTTCTCGCTCCGGGGGCCACAAAATTTCCTCCAAAAATCTTGCTCCTGCTGTAGTCTCCTCTAAACGAAGTAAGCACAGAAAACAGGGAATGGAGCAGAAGATTTCTAAATTTTCACCTATTGAGGAAGCTAGGGATGTGGAGTCAGACCTTGCTTCTTACACAATGACAACATCAACTGCAGGCACCTGTCCAGTAGGGTCAAGATCTAAGAAGCTTCAAGACGACGTTGCCTACGGTATGAAGAAAAATGCATATGATCAACAGAAATATTATGGCACGAGTCACGAGGGTCTTGAAGAGGATGACCGCATGTACAGCTCCGGAAGGTCCAGATCTACAGGATACGGTATGGATAAGATTTCCTCCAGAGACACCACAGGCCACCGCAGCAAATCCTACGAGAGAGATGCTATGGAGCGATCTCACCGAAGTAGCCGCAGTGGCCGTCCTCCGATGCGAACTCAGAATTCAGAAGAGGAGAGCCCACTTAGTCCAGTAGGGAAGCCTGTAGGTATGGGAAGAAGTTCTGCCATGTCAGAGGCCCACGATGTGAGAAACCAGTACGGTTCCAGCCATTCCCTGCCGGATGTGCAAGATCACCACAAGAAGGACCTTCCCAGAAGTCACGTCTATAAACCAGATGATCCTTATCTCGTAGACGACATGCACTGTGCTGTTTCTGATAGCGAAGGTAACTGGTGCTGAATTAATTCTTCTGTGATTATTTTTTTTACCACCCTTCAGGTGTGATGAAAAGACTGCATGTGAACTCTGAAGGAGAACTCCATTATTTTTTGTTCTCTTGTTTCTTTCTTGTCTTATTCATATGAAAAGCCAAAATATTTTGAACATAAGTTTTGCGTGCATGGCTTTTAAGTTTTTGGTGATTTGTGGTCTTGGCTTTTTTTTCTGTTTTTATATTTTAATTTTTTGTTGGAATCTGCATGGCTCTGGACTGTGGAGCATGTTTTCTCACTTCCACATGAATCTGCATGCTACTCCACTCCCCATATTAAAGCAATTAATTGATAATTTGTGTGTTGCTTTTCAAAAAGCCTATCATTTGGGTCAAGAGGAGACTGATTGGTTTGAGAAACCACGGGAGGCCCGCTCTGATCGCTCAAGACATCATGGGAGTGGAGGTCACTCTTCCACAGGAAGACGTAGTAAACATACTTACCATGACTACGATGAGCCTCCAGAAGAATACAGTCAACAGGATGAGTACAACCAGCGTCACCCTTCCTCTTCGTCAAGGGACCACCGCCATCACGGCAGCAGCTCTGGCAGACACACGTCCTCTCGTCACTCCTCAGAGGACCCCAAGTCTTCACGCTCTTCCAGGACACACCCCAAAGACCCATCTGGTCGCACTGATAGCAGGACCACCTCATCCACACAAAGAAGGAGCGGTACAGATGCTCGGCCTGCCCACGGTAGCCCACGCAACTCAGGAGACTTCTCCCGTGAGCCGGTCCCTGGTCATCACCATGGCACTGGAGGACGGAGTCAGAGATCTCAAGGTGACCGCACAATGGGCAGGAGACAAGATCCTTCTAAGCCACAGAGCCAGCAGCCACCCCAGGGCCACGCAGGGCAGCAGCGATCAGGGGGTCAAGGGCAGACTGGAAGACATTCGGGTTCAGAACAACTTGATGGCAGCCAGCAGGCTCAGCAGCAACAGCAGCATCAACAGCAGCATCAGCAACAGAGTGTGCAACAACAGCAGCAACCGCCACAGCACAGTCAGACTCCACAGAGTAGCCAACCAGTTACGAACACTGGAAGTGGACCAGCACAACAGCAGCAGCAGCAGCAGCAGCAGCAGCAGCAGCAGCAGCAGCAGCAGCAGCAGCAGCAGCAGCAGCAGCAGCAGCA